>CM060954.1:100864158-101133626 GCA_030765055.1 Mantis religiosa | reverse complement strand
ATCATAAACTGGACCATGGCTGTCAAGCCCGGAAACCCTGTACTACTTGGTTAGACTTATAAATTAGGCTTTCTTATTTCTCTTGTAAGAGAATTATTAGAAATATGAATAAAAAATGGAATATGCAAATGATAAAAAGTGGAACCTTTCGCAGTGAACATATCAGATCTTTAATATAAGCAAGAAAACACATTTTCAACAGATGAACAAGCATTTTGTGTTATCACAAAAGTGAATCGA
Organism: Mantis religiosa; assembly: GCA_030765055.1. Lineage (NCBI taxonomy): Eukaryota > Metazoa > Arthropoda > Insecta > Mantodea > Mantidae > Mantis > Mantis religiosa. The sequence goes on along the minus strand of CM060954.1, from coordinate 101,133,386 downwards.
GAAGATATTGACACACTGCTTCACTCTTGCACCTCAAAATAGTTTTAATATCAAAAATTTGTTAAAAGGTCCCCCAAAAATTCAATTACTACTAAAGAAAACCCAGGAATCTATGAGGTCAAATGTGGAACTTGCCTAAAATTTATACAGGAAAAACAAAAAGAAATATTGACATCAGAATTAAAGAACATATAAGAAACATTAAAAATGCTGAAATAGAAAAATCAGCAGTGGCTTTACATTAATTGAATACTAGACATGACATCAACTTGGAAACATCTTTAATAAAATACATTAATCACCCCATAGAACTTTCTGTATGGGAAAAATCTTCATTAACAAAAATCGTCATAAACTCATGAATTTTGAAACTCCACCACCGGACATCTTTGACAAGTACATCATGCCATCTATCGACGATACAGAGAAAGAGGAAACCACTACAATTTGCAATAGTCGAGTTCCAGCTGATGATAAGAGCAAAAGCTCTTGAAACATGTCCTCTGAAAAAACAGTGTGAGTGAAGCAGTGTGTCAATATCTTCTCGATTCACTTTTGTGCTAAGTTGTGCTTCACTGTCTCTATGCTGCTTTCAATTTTATATTTTGTATCATGCTTTAAAAATTAATATTCCACTTTGTGTAAAATAATGTACTAACATATGTAACAATTGAAATGGTTTCAATATGTTCAGTAGAAGATTCCGGGCTGTAAGGCCGTGGTCCACTGGGTTTCTTCTTATCTCTCCCAGACGTTTCGCTTACAACTGCGGTAAGCGTCCTCAGTAGCTAGGAAGAGTACAAGGAGGACTTTTCTATGCCACTGATGATGCTTACCGCAGTTGTAAGCGAAACGTCTGGGAGAGAGATATGAAGAAACCCAGTGGACCACGGCCTTACAGTTCAGAATCTTCTACTGAACAAGATGACAGCCGTGAAACCCTACGTTTGTCAATGGTTTCAATATGTATTATCTGTACATGTTTGAAATTGTATATGTGACACTAAAGAGTCCATTAATAGTAATGAAGATTTTATCCAACAAAGAATTGTAACTTTAAGGTTATTGAATAAAAATTCAAACAAAATGTAATAGAAGTAAATACATTTTAAACAGTAGTAACAGTAATGCTGATGATATTGGTCAGTTGCAAGGTAGTGATGTTACTGATGTGTGGCAAGGGTGTATATTCCATGGAAGCAGAGAAAAAGGATTGCTTCCTTGTTTAAAGTTCAGTGTGAGTGATGCCTGTGGAATTGCAAAACTGAGTTCCTTAAGCCGCAAAGCTTAGCAGAAACATCAGTGTACCTGTAATCCAAAATGAAATGAAGTGTGTAGTGTTTAACGCCTGCTTTTACTACATACGGCACCGCAGGCGGACCTGTAATCCAATTATCATCTTAGTAACTATCAGTCAAACTGAATTGGAACCTCTTTTCCTTTAATTTTCAGTGTTACAATAATTCCTTATTTTCATTAAAGTCGCCCTTGGAAAGGTTTAATGATTCAACTTTCTAAAAGTTCACAGGAGGCTGGACCCATAGCTCAGTTGGTAGAGCACCTGCCTGCCATGCTAGGGATCCTAGGTTCGATTTCTGGCTGGGGGTGGGGATTTTTCTCCAACCAGGATAGTTCCCTATCTTTCCTGGAGTGTGGAAGTATGAATGATAATGCGAATGTGTGCATGATCTAATGATACAACCTAACAATTACGAGTTAACCCCATCAATATGCTCCAAAGGAGAACGGCTGCCGATATGACCAATGCAGTTAAAGGCGGGGTATAAATGAAACAAAAAAAAAGTTCACAGGAATTGACTCCCATGAGATACTTTTGAAGTAATTTTTGGAGTTCCAACAGATGGCATAGAATTTTTTCTTATAGCCAATATATATTTAGATACATTGTCAATATAATATCATTTAATGGAAGCAAATTATTCTTGCTTATTACCTCCCTATAGATAATCCAGGTTTATGCTTGTTAGACGTTAGGAAAGAAAATCAGATCAATTTATGTTTTCTTTATAAATAATAACACTTTAGTATTCTGTGATGTTGCACAGATTTGTAATGGAATGTAATTTAATTCTTAAAGACAGAATTACACATGTTTTGGAAATAAGGAATACCACTTACTGAAAACAATCTTGAAACTGCAAATTGCCTTTCCTTTATGGCGGGAACATGAATGTAGCGAGGAGTAGTGTAATGGGTGAGGAAGAGTGCTGTGTTGTATATGAAATCATGATTAGAACTTTCCCTGCATTTAACTTTAAAAAGAAGAAAGAACATGCGTAGAAACTTGGTGTAATTCCAGAATTAGATAATTTGAAAGCAGAAATCAAACTTGTGCATCAATGCTGTGTGGTGTTAGTTTTTGCACACACCATAAACTGTGCAGATTTTAGTTTCATTGTTGGTCCTGCCATACTTACAAGTTTTAGACTGGCAAAATTTATCTAATGAATCACATATTAACAGACATTTTCTATTCAAGGCTAATTATTGAAAAAAAAAAATAATAAGACTTAAAACTGTGCTATTGACATTATTTGATTCCAACATTTTAATGCTGTTTAGTTTTTGTTACAGTTTATAAACTGATAGCATATATGTAATTGCGTTTATTATTCTTTGTTTAAATTCCACCACTTTAATGGGGAATCCAAAGATGATCTACATGATTATCAAAAAAAATCAATAAGCTTTGTTGAATGTTATGTAAGATATACCATTTTAACTTGATGTGTTTATTTTGTAAGTATAAAATAAATAATAAGTTTATTTGAAAGTTATTCAGATGAGTAAAATAATTCCAATTAAAGAATAACATTCATATAAAGGAAAGAAAATTTAATATCTTACTTCGTTGCTCCACCACTTAGCAAGAAGTCTAATACATTTATATTCATATCTTTGGACTTCTATTATTCAAACTTACTTTCTATATCAAAATTTACTGAGACATGTTTTGGAGACCATTGTGTCCATCAGGAAGGAGTTCGGGTAATAAAATGTCAAAGTTTTGCATGTAAATGTTAAAGTAACTTCGCTGTTATTAAATTATGGATGAGTTGTATTTATTACACATCAGCTGATGTGTAATAAATACGACTCATCTATAGTTTAATAATTATCTCACTTCACTTCACTTCACCATACAGTTAAATTTCAATATAACTTCACTGTGTTTTCTCCAAAAAAGATTCCAAAATTCTAATACCATCTCAGTTAACATAATTTGAATTACTAGAATGCTTGTTGAGTGGGTTTGTGACACTAATTTAGTCTAAAACGTATTCCAATTTCAATTTGAGTTAAGCAAAGTTATTGTCACAAACTGACTCAATCTTTCTAGTACCTAATGGTTTCATTTCATTGTTTTCTATTTCTAAATTAATAATTTGTATTGGTAGTAGTAATTATTATGTAAGTTTGGCATATATTTGTTTTTCTTTTAATTGGAGGGTTAATTTAAAGAATTGTACAAAACTTCAATTTACCAAATATTAAAAAGATTATTTCTTAATTTAATTTAAAGAATCTTGAGACAGTTAAGCAGGGATCAAATTGGAACTACGGAGTTAATATAATGACTCACATTATTTTTTAAACATATCCTGTTTTTAAACAATTTGTGAAGCAGACTACATTGACTCATAGTTCCAAGATGGTGTTTTGTTTAATTAAAGTCTTCTCTTTGCACTGAATACATTTGATTACATGTTACTGTTCTCATTTTTGCTTCTTCAGTTTGTTCATTGTGTGATCTTTAAGAGTAGATGAACCATTATCAACTTTAGCAATCCCCAGTACTTTCTTCAACATTTACTCTTTGTGAAAATTGTTCTCCAATAATTAGATAGCAATAGCACCAGTTATTTTCATATCCTATATTTCTTGTAAATATGTTTACTCTTTATGCCTTGGAGAATAGCAAAAAGTCATTTTTTTTCTGAATGGTCCATTGTTTTCCCACACTAATTTTACTTCTTGAGTTTCTTTAATTTAGAACAACAAAAATTTTAAACTTGACTGAATGAATTTAAATTTTTCTCTAATCAGAGTTTAGAGTCTCTAATACCTAGATCTCTCTTAGAACTTTAAATGGTGAGAATCTGATCTTCTTTAATTAGAGTCTCCCAATTAGAGTTTAGAGTTTCTCCAAGCTGTTTACATGGTGGTTGTGAACTAAAATCTATTATTATAATCTACAAATTTTCACCAGGGGTGAAGCATGGTATGACGTATATGGAAGTGCTACCTGTATACAGGCAACAAGTTTCGAACCCAAGTCCAAGTTGCAGATATGCAGGAGCCGCTTCCCTAAACGTCATGCCACACTTTGTGATTAACTGTCATCATGTAAAGATATTAGGGAAGCAACTTCCTCTTAAGTATATAAGTTATTTTCAAAATAGTAAAGGATAGTGTTACAGAATTTGTATCCTATGCCTGCACTATGTCAATTAGTGCTCTCAAATACCTCAGTTTTTTATTTCCTATCATAACTTATTGTGGTCACATATAGTTTTAGAGAATTTTTCCTTCCTTGTTCAGCTCATATTATTTTGTTTCAATCAGCTTTTTCAAAGAAATATAGTTTAGATATAATTTCTAATTTTTTTTAAGAACATTTAAGCTTTTGAAATAATGATACCACATTAAAACATTTAAGATTTAGTACAGCATTACACAGTAAAATCTTTTTCTTCTCTTATTTCTTAAATTTCATAAGCTTTGCATAGATACCCACTAATTGGTATGTAACAAACAGTAGTTTATTATTGGTGTTAAAGAAATATAAATGTAATATTTATTCAGAGGATGTGTATAAAGCAGGAATTTATCCTTTATATTTTATGGCGCTCATATGACATCAAAAGGTTTTAAAATTTCTGATTGTGGATATATACCTCATTTTACATTACTACAGTTCATTGGCAAGAATATCTTTTTTAGTAATACTTTTCTTTCTCAGTATCATTGATCATTTGTTTCACCACCATACCATATCATTTTTGTGACAGCAAGTTTAACAGAGAATAGCCATGTTATACACATTTAAGTTCAGCAGAGAAAATTCTGTAACATATGATTCTAGTGGATAGTTATAACTTAAAACTATGCTGAGGTAAACTTCTTTATATCATCACCTGAATCTTGTTATTTTCAAAAGCAGGATTAAAGCAAACATTTGTGAGAAACGATGAATCCAGTACAACCTAGAAAAGAAACAATACCATTAGTATAGCGTAAGAAATGCATCTTTTGTATTATCAAAAGCTGATAATTCATTACATATAAATTGTTCTAATCTTTTAAAAGAAAGTCTTCTCAAAATTTGTACACCTTATAAAATAGTATATATTAGCATAATGATTGCAAGTAGTTATGATAATGCTTGCTAATAATAAGAAAAATTTGAATAAAAGCAAGTAAACCTTCCTCTGACTAAAGTAATGTGTATATTCTATAGCTTATAGTCATTAATTTTAAATCCAACTTTCAGTTCTGATTGTGGATTTTTATTTCTGTGTGCAATAACACAAGACATTGTATAAGACACAATAACAAGAAACACTTCTACTTTATCATCATCTTCATTAAGGTAGGCCAATTTGACCTGTTCCATCTCAGAATTCATTCTCTCATCAGTGTCGAGGTCTTCCAACATTTCTAGTTCCTGTGGGTACTGTTCCTAGTACTGTGCATTGCCTGCTTTGCCAGTCTGTTCTGCATTCTGAGTACATGGCCATGCCAATTTTGTTTGAAAATCTTAATTTTATCATAGAGTCAACATGAAAAGTTCACTGCCATGGCCGGGATTTGAACCACGTATCTCCTGGTTTCCGTCCAGTCGCTCTAACCCATTGAGCTACCATGGCCAATTTGCTGTCATGACATTAAATTCTCCATTTGACTCGTATATTTTCCCTGTAAACCACTAGGGGCTCTCGCATCTGAGATACACCATTTGTGGCGACTTAAATATTCTTAATTTTAATATAAAAATTATTTGTGGTTGGTTTATTGACACTCGTTACTTTTTCATATATTTATGAGAGACTAGTTTCAAAGGCCCTGGCCTCCATTTTCAATCTCTTTCCAACTGGCATCTGTTGTTGTCTGCTCTCTCTGGTGGTGGAACTATGAACTTTTTTGTCAAATTATATACTGGCAGGATTTCAAAGTTCATTACGCGATCCTTATTTTTCCAGATGAATATGTTCTCCCATGTTGTCAATCTATTTTGGTTTATCACTCCTTTTAATAATTTTGGATTTGGATCAATGTCATGGTTTTCATTCCAAAAATGAAATGCTACTGCTGACTTGTCTTCTTGTTTCAATCTGATGTTTCTAAAGTGTTCTTTGACTCTGGTTTTTAAATTTCTTTTTGTTTGACCTATGTAGCATTTTTCACAATTCTTACAATTTATTTGGTATATTCCAGATTTGTTACCTGAAGGAATTTCATCTTTTGTTTTTGAATTTAGTAATTTTAAAATTGAGTATCTATTAGTAGGTGCCAAGATGATATTTTGTTCCTTGAATATCTTTTTAAATTTATTAAATGTTTTTGGATGATATGTGAATGAACTGAATATGCTCTTTTTCTTTAATAAATGTGGTTGCTTCCTTAATGGTTTTCTTTAGTTTAGATTTTCTAATTTTCTTCAACACCAAACTTTTGTTGTATCCGTTTTCTTCTGCTATGTGTATTATTGCTTTTTGTTCCTTGAAATATTCTTCTTTTTCCATGGGTATGTTGACTAGTCTGTGTGTAAGGCTGTTTATTATTGCATGTTTATGTGTAATTGGGTTGTGGCTATTATTTTTTATATAATTTTCTGACTGTGTTGGCTTCCTGTAAATTCCAAATTTTATTTTTGTATCATTCCTGATGATATTTAGATCCAAGAAAGGTAGTTGTCCATTGATTTCCTTTTCTATTGTGAATTTGATAGTCCTTTCTTGCAGATTGAGTAATTTTAATGCATCATCTAAATGTTTACTTGGTACAATTGCAAAGATGTCGTCAACATATCTATACCAAACCTTGAAGATCAATGGGAAGGACTTTTTAATTTGTGTTTCAAATGCACTCATAAATAAGTTAGCCAAAAAAGGTGAAAGTGGATTGCCCATTGATAATCCTGATTTCTGCTTGTAGTGTTTTCTATTAAAGCTGAAGAAGTTTTGTTCAATGCATATTTTTGTTAGAGAAATATATTCTTCTGCTTCTATTGCTTCCATATCAATTGTAGCTAGCCATTTTTTTTAACACAGTCTGCAATATATCATCAGGAATGATACAAAAATAAAATTTGGAATTTACAGGAAGCCAACACAGTCAGAAAATTATATAAAAAATAATAGCCACAACCCAATTACACATAAACATGCAATAATAAACAGCCTTACACACAGACTAGTCAACATACCCATGGAAAAAGAAGAATATTTCAAGGAACAAAAAGCAATAATACACATAGCAGAAGAAACCGGATACAACAAAAGTTTGGTGTTGAAGAAAATTAGAAAATCTAAACTAAAGAAAACCATTAAGGAAGCAACCACATTTATTAAAAGGAACAAAATATCATCTTGGCACCTACTAATAGATACTCAATTTTAAAATTACTAAATTCAAAAACAAAATATGAAATTCCTTCAGGTAACAAATCTGGAATATACCAAATAAATTGTAAGAATTGTGAAAAATGCTACATAGGTCAAACAAAAAGAAATTTAAAAACCAGAGTCAAAGAACACTTTAGAAACATCAGATTGAAACAAGAAGACAAGTCTGCAGTAGCATTTCATTTTTGGAATGAAAACCATGACATTGATCCAAATCCAAAATTATTAAAAGGAGTGATAAACCAAAATAGATTGACAGCATGGGAGAACATATTCATCTGGAAAAATAAGGATCGCGTAATGAACTTTGAAATCCCGCCAGTAGATAATTTGACAAAAAAGTTCATAGTTCCACCACCAGAGAGAGCAGACAACAACAGATGCCAGTTGGAAAGAGATTGAAAATGGAGGCCAGGGCCTTTGAAACTAGTCTCTCATAAATATATGAAAAAGTAAGTGACGAGTGTCAATAAACCAACCACAAATAATTTTTATATTAATTTTGACGTCACTGTTACTAAATTCCTCCAAACACACATCATTCTTAATTTTATCGTTTAAGTTAAATATTTTGAGTAGTTCTCTGATAGCTTCACTCCTCATATGGTCTGGAAATACCAGCAACATAAGTCAGAAATTTCATCTCTAATGTTTCTATCATTCTTCTTTCCTTCCTATTCATAACCCAATTTTCTGAGCTGTACGTCAGATGAATACTGCCATTGTTTTATAAAATTTTAGCATTGTTTCTTATTGTTTTATTCTTTAATGTTCTTCTAATAGTCCCAGATATTGTTTGTAATTTATAAATTCTATTTTTCAAATCATTATCATAGTCAAACGAAACATCACATCCTAAATTATTGAAATATTGAACCTGTTCTATTTTTTTATTATCATCATTATTTATTACCTTTATGGGTATTTTCCTAGTAATGCCATTACTTTTCTTTTTGTTACCGATATATTTAAATTATAATTCTCATTATCTTCTCCATTAGGTTCTCCAGTTGAAATGTTGCTGTGCTCTTTAAACCTCAGAAATTAGCATTTCTGTTATCTTTAAACAAAACACTTATTTATTTAAAAAACTGACTACAAATAGTTTTTTTAATTAACTTATTTTGTACTTGAGTATTAAGAATCAACTTGTTATTCTACAGAACATGTTTCCATCAACAGCAGCTGGTTGACTGACAGTGCTGGTATTGTCTTCATTCTGATGTCATGTAGTTGGTGAATATGGTAAAGATTACTTTCTTGGAAGTGTTGAAAACAGTGTTGTTATGATAAATTAACTTTAAAGATTAAGGATACTAAAAGAAGAGGACACACTAGTCTCATTTGATGTTAAATCACTGTTTCCCAGCATACCAGTTAATCAACTCCCACCGTTGATAGAAAAATGGCTCAAATCACTTGGAATGGCATCATCTGAAATTTCAGACTACATTGAACTAACCAAATTATGCATAGAACAAAATTTCTTCCAGTTTCAAACAAAATATTATCACCAAACTTCAGGGTTAGCAATGGGCAACCCACTATCACCCTTCCTGGCCGATCTGTACATGAGTGCACTAGAAATAAGGATCAACAAAGGTTTCCCTTGGATGTTCAAACTCTGGCAACGATATGTAGATGACATCTTTGCCATAGTACCAAAAAAACACATCAGTGATGCACTAAAACTTTTAAATATCCAAGAAAAAAGCATCAAATTCACTGTAGAAATAGAAAAAGACGAGCATTTACCATTTTTGGATCTAAAAATAATGAGGAATAAAAACAGACTAAACTTTGGCATTTACAGAAAACCAACACAGACAGACAACTACATAAAAGCTAATGGCTACAACCCAAGATCCCACAAACAGGCAATCTTCAATAGTTTAGCATACAGACTGGTAAACATCCCTCTCACAGCAGAAGAATACAAAACAGAATACAACAAAATAATTGAAATAGCACAAAAAAATAACTTTCCCAAATCATTAGTGGACAAAAAAGTGAGCTTAGCAAAAAAGAAGAAGCTACTAAAGGAAACCACAACTCTCTCATCTACAGAAACTAATATGATTTTCAAAAAATTCACTTACCATCCATGGGCCTATGATAAATTCAAAAAAGTCTTCAAAAAACAAAATATTCAACTAGCACCAGTCAACCATTTCTCCTTAAAAAACCTAATTTGCTCAAACATCAAAGATGCTATTCCATCAAACAAAAAATCTGGTATATATCAAATTGAATGCAATGACTGTAGTCAAATTTATATTGGAAAAACAAAAAGAAATTTAGAAACAAGAGCAAAGGAACACTTTAGAAACATAAAATATAAACAATTAGAAAAATCAGCAGTTGCCACACATTTTTGGGAAAAAAACCACAACATAAATCCAGAACCAAAACTACTGAAACATACATCAGGAAAACAAGAACTATCCACATGGGAACAAATCTTCATTTCAAAAAATAGGAACAGAGTATTCAATTTCGACATCCCCCAGAAGGATTTGTTCAGCAAGTTCCTTGAGCCGCCACCAGAGGAGACCTGTGACAAGGTATCGTCAGCTACACCAATGAGAATCAGTCGAGAGCCGGCCGATGATAGAGGCAAAGCCTCTGAAACTAGTTCCGGAAAAATTTAAAAGTAAGTGTTGTCTAGTGTCTTTAATCGACTCTCTTAAAAGTTAATGGTAAAGATGTTTAGAGGCAGGATTTGACAGTTCTGAAACTGGGTTTCTATTTGTGGATGAAAATTTTCTCTTGTGTGGTGAGGTTGGTTTACTTTTCTAATAATTCAGAGTTTATGTCTATTTCATGGTTATGTTATCAAAATAAACAAATGCTCCAAATCATTAAAAGAAGTGAACTAGCCTTCAGAACTCACTGTGTGTAAGAAACTTTTCATTTCAAACACTGAGTTATAACTGAAATCCTGTCTTTTCTTGATAAATCTTACCACTTTTTCTTTCACAACTTTTTCCATAAAATTATGGTTTCTTCACAATCCAAACTTATATAACTGATAATTATAATTATATTTTTGTCGTATGGGTTACAGAGTGAATATTTTCCTTGATCACAACTTGCTCTTAATCCTTTTAATTTCAATACAACTTTTCTAATCCATGCAAAGCCTTCCCTTGCTGTTTTGTCACATAGTCTGCATCATTTTCTTTATCTACTGATGAATTTACTTTATTAAATGCTTCACATTCTTGAATTTGCATTCAGCTTTTTATTTTTATTTTAAATCAAGTTCTTTTCCCCTCCTTAGTGCATTTTTTGGTTTGTTAATTCTTGGTGAGCAGTTAGTGATGGGCGCTGAAATGATATTTTAATTTATCATTGTGATTTATTATAATTATTTATAGATAACTTACCACTAACGGTATAGAATATGACATGGAATACAAGGAGATTAGGTTACAGGTTGGCAGAACTAAACGCTTTCACTAAAACAAAAAAGACCCAAAAATTCAATAAACTTAAACATCTGAAGGAATGACCTCACTCAGTAAAAATAAACAGGTTATGTTACATACAAAATTCACATATGATACAGTATCAACATATTATTTCATAATCTTCAGAAAACAACATATTGTTATAAATATTAAAAGCAGAAGCATTATTAACAGTGAAGTATTCTTCATTTTTGAGTAAGATTTATGAGTCACTAGTGACTCATAAATCATACTCAAAAACATATTGTTAGTTTAGCAAAACAGATTCTCTGGGTCAAACCACCAAGGGAAGAAAAATGTGAGTAATGTAAATTAACTTAGGATAAAAAAGACAAAAAAGACAAAATTTCAGACAACAAAAAATCTGGTATTTATCAAGTTAACTGTTTAGAATGCGATAAGATCTATATTGGCAGAACCAAGCGTAATTTAGAAACCAGAGCGAAAGAACATTTTAGAAATATTAAATATAGACAGACCGAGAAATCGGCAGTGGCTGATCATTTTTGGTCATATAATCATGAAGTAAATCCAGAAGTTAAATTATTGAAACAATTGAAGGAATCGATAGATTTAATGGTTTGGGAGAAGATATTTATTTTAAAAAATAAGGATCGCGTAATGAATTTTGATATCCCTCCTATAGACATCATCAATAAGTTTGTGTTGTCCCCGGTAGATGGCAGTTAGATAAGGAGCTATTCTTCAAACTCCGGTAGTGGTCAAGGTCAGTCAGTCAGTAAGTGGGTGAGTGTCAAGTTGAGTGGCTGAGGATAAAGCAGATGTTTGCTTTGAAACCGGTCCCAGGATTTAAATAAGATAAGTGAAGTTGGTTACTAGTGTTTAGTTATTATTAATAACCTAGTTTACTTCACTGTCAGCAGCTTCAGTTTTTTACATATCTAATGGAAATTTAAGTGTTATAGTGAAAGAGGTCTTTAGGAACAGTGTAGGAATAGGATCTTTTGCTTGAAGTGTGAAAGCCTTTAAGCTCTCTTTATATCCTGATATACTACTTAAGAACATTAAGTGCAAACTAACAGACAAATCAGCAGTAGAGTACTTCCATAAAGTCCCTGCATTTAAAGTACCTAAGCTTAAAAGCAAGTCCCATTCCACTCAGTGGGGGTGGTATGAGGTTTGACGTAGGTGTGCTACTCTAAAGAGATTGGGGAGGCTCTGTGATGTCATCCATCATCGTCTGCTTCGCTCGTGTAAGAAACAATAACAATCTCATGTGATAATTTCTATTTATGCAAGCATTGTCTCACATTACCTGCTTATCCCCCTTAACTGACTTTCCCACATCCCCAGTCCCGTACAGTACTTTACTCGAAGTAAGGAACAACACACTGAATTTCACACATGCAGGTTTGTGCATGTGACAGCTGCATGACTTGCATACTGGAATCGCCACTATTGTCAGGTACTTTATGGAAGTACAGCTATTCTACCATCACATTTTGTATGCTCCAGCAAATCATTTCTGATATTCAAATCATACATACAACAGGTTAAATTATTGAAATATGTCAAGAAAAGAGAACTAAACAATTGGAAAAACATCTTATCTTCAAAAAGGAATAAAAATCAAGAATTTTAAAATCATTGTTGTAGATGAGGTCATCTGTTTAACCAGCAGTACAAATGGCGGCATGATACCAAGCCAGACCAAACCAACCATTGGTCAACTGCACAACTGATAATGGGGAAGCTGTTCCCAAAAGTTAATCTAGAATAGACTAAGTGGGGATAAAAGCATATAAATAAGTTGTCAAGTCATCCCAAAATTAATCACACACTTATGTATGATATTGGGTAATGTCATTTCATGTTGCTCTTGTAATCAGTATTGGTTCTCATTGTTTTAATTTAATTTTTATTTTATAACTTGTATTAACTAATCTGAGCAAATGTAACTGATCTGTGCTTTGAAAGTAAAAACATTAGTAAGAAAAATTGAATACTTACTTTTGCAGCTTCTTGCGAGCACTAGGAATTGTATCCGCAGAATCCTTGAGTATAAACTTGCGAATGCCAAGCATATAATATTTAACATAACTGTCCCAATCCATTTGTGAAACATCTACACTGAATATAGTTTTATCTTGGGCATCGTTCATCAGAGCACAAAGATTGTCACAATGGAATTTCCACTCATGTAGTGCAAAGAACTCTCCTGTTTTAGCAGCCAGTTGGAAACGCTTAGAAATTTTCATCATGCTGAAATTAAACAGTTTTATGTAATTAGTATTCACAAACACATCCTGTAATGCTTGAGTAAAGTAAATTCAGAGCCAGGTAAAAATAATTGAACAATTTAGCGGTGTGTGGGAAAAAGCACTAAGTGAAAACCTATCTACATTATTAATTTTTAGATGAGTCGTATTTATTACAAATCTGCTTCACTTTCGTACCTATTTTGAGGACATGTTTCGCAAATTATCGTTTGCATCTATGGCTCTTCGCTTCACTGTGGTGTTCCAATACAGTTAAATCTCGATTTTTTGCTTCACTGTGGTGTTCCAATACAGTTAAATCTCGATTTTTCGCTTCACTGTGGTGTTCCAATACAGTTAAATCTTGATATAGGTACGAAAGTGAAGCAGATGTGTAATAAATATGACTCATCTAAAAATTAATAATGTTTCGCTTCACTGTGGTGTTCCAATACAGTTAAATCTCTATCTACATTAGTTTTTTTTCCCCTCCTCTGGGTGTTTCATATTTTCCCCCATAGACTCTCAATTGTGAAATTCTAACCAATCCAGCCATGGATGTAGTAGCCCAGATATTCATGTGTGGAACCTTTACAAAGTATTCTCATTGCAACAGATACAAATCTTATTTTTAAATCCCAAGTTAAGGATTTGAAAGTAATGAGTCAGTAATTCCAACACAAACATCACTTAAATTATCCTTACTTGAACATGTTTCAGAGAATGGTTTGTCCACATAGTCAGCAGTTATCTCACTCGACATGACGATGGGGAAAAACCGTTCTCCGAAACATGTCCAAGTAAGGATAATAAGTGATGTTTGTGTTTGAATTACCGACTCATTACTTTCAAATGTTAAATGCATCACTGTTTATAACCTTTTGCTTCAAATAATACCAAGTTAAGGAATTATGCAAGCTGAAATTAATGAAGCTGTCTCCAAATTGTGGAAGCCGAGTGGTAAAAAGTTTCACTTTATCTCAACAAAATAGAAATCCCTATCTTTAATCAACAATTGGCACGTCATACCCAGTTTCAGAACTTCGAAATGTTAGTAACTAACACATAACCATATAACTAACTAGCACTCGTTAAAACACTTGCATGCATACATCCATACTGCACAAAACTTTTGTACTCGACTGTATACACAAACACAACAGAAGAAAGCAGAACTATCTGTTATCAAAACATAAACTATTTGTTGATCTGTTTATTTAGGGTAGGCCAGCTTACTGGATTTCCACTGTAGGTCATTCATCAAGAACTAACACGCAACCTATACCAGCCTGAGGAGGGAGCAGTATCATACCAGCCGCAAAGGAAAGGGGAAACGGAGTATGGAAGATGTTAATGCTGCAAGACTATAAGGAAGTGGGTTCAATGTAATGATCAACTGTGATTGTTATGCTATGATACTGGGTTTCTATTTGTGGATGAAGATTTTCTCATGTGTGCATGTTTTGTTGCCTACTTGAATTAGGAATAATTAAAGGGGTTTTAATGCTAATGACAGGATGTTTACGGATTAGAAAATTAGAAGGGTATTAAGTGTGATTGCACTTATAGTACAATAACAGTGTAATATTGATCATTTAACTGTATGTGAAATTCTCAAAAATCAAAATGTAGTCTCTGGATACTGCGAAGCAAGAAGAATGATCATTATCGTCATCGTCATCATCAAATTCTGAGCACCCACCCACATGCCCAAGCTTGCGCATACACTCACACACACACACACACACATTGGTGTTTATGTTTATGATTTTAATGATATACAAAAAAAGTAAAATTTGAGTAACTTACATACATCTTTAAACTATGGGGAATAATGCTCTAAAAAGTCATAGGCCCACAAATATAATTTTTACAGGAAAAACCAAAAAGTGATAATTATGTGCAGGAATACATTGGCAATGATAATGACTGGTTTACAAACCAAACACTGTTCCAAAGATTTAGTTTATTTGTTTTCCCACCTTTAACATTATTATTTGCAACATTAGTGATTGTAACAATTTATACTCATGTCATTTGGCATCATACTCGTTGTGTTTAAACCAAAACAAGACTATAGGCTTGATACATCCTATCTTTCAAAATAGAAATCCACTTCAAACTATGTTTCATCTGTGAGTGGACTTAACATGTTTTGAAATATCTTTCCTCATATAACCTCATTTATTTTGTAAGAAATATATGCAATTGTGGACATAGTCACTCTTATAAGTTATATTAAATCTATTAAGTTAATAGCACTGAATATGCTAGCCTTGTATTTCATAATAAAAACCATTATAATCTATTGTGACAAAAGGAATAAGGGCTTGCAATACAGCATTTTGCCAATTACTTAAATTAACAAATAAAATACACACATTTCCCCTACTTTCCCTCTCTTATTTAAACGATCTTGTACTCACAGACCTTTTACTTACATTGGTTTTGCATTTAAACAGTTTATAATTCAGTGAACTTTTTACTTACATTGGTTTTGCACCTTGTAACCTAAGTAGTAAGTCTGCAATGAAGGCAGGCAGTAAGTGGAAGAGTGATTCACAGATCTTATGCATGATTCTATTGGTTCGAAAAGTGAAGCCTGGATACCACATTACATATCTTGAAGGTGTGCTGCAAGCATGATGATGTGTCATACGACCAAATTCCTCCCAGCGCACAGGATTTAATGATCCTGAAGTGCAGTTATACACTCTGACTGTATTTGGCCTGAAAATGTAAATTTATAATTAACTACCTATATATTAGGAAATACTACATTAGGAAAAATGAATTATAATATGTGAAGTGAAGAAAGTATGATGGTTAGATGTTATTATTCAGCACCAGCTTTAAATTAGAAGACAGTTTACTAGGCTAGGTAAATGTTCTGGGAACTCTAGGGATGCATATCCTAAACTTTTAGGATGCCAAAGAATAAAAATGGAATCATTTCCTTCTTTTAAATGTACATTTAAAAAAT
Organism: Mantis religiosa; assembly: GCA_030765055.1. Taxonomy (NCBI): domain Eukaryota; kingdom Metazoa; phylum Arthropoda; class Insecta; order Mantodea; family Mantidae; genus Mantis; species Mantis religiosa. The sequence goes on along the minus strand of CM060954.1, from coordinate 101,117,062 downwards.
GTATGTCTGAATTTTCATTTGTTGTGTATTGTCATGTGTCTGTCATATGTGATGGAGCTTTTGCTGACCATTCATGCCAGGCATGTTCTTCAGTGCCTGCTAACATGATTGGCTGGAGGTAGAGGACATAAGCTCTTTTAGGTTCTGAAGTGCACATTGTAACCCTGGTAGAAGCTTCTATATCCTTCTTATAACCTCAGCAAATCTTCTTGAGATTATGTGGAAAATTAAGCTCAATCACTGTAGAGGCAAAATTGTTGTGAGGTTCACTGATTTTGCTGTTCACTCAGCAAATTCTATCTTTGTGAAGAATCCTGTTTGGTACACTGGTGAGTGATTCGAAGAAAGAAGTGTGTAAAAGATGGGTGCTATATTGGACACATGAGAAGTGAGAAGTAGTGACCAAAAGAGGTTGATTTGCATATAGTTGATCAAAGTGCCAATGACAAAGATTTTTAAGAAAATATGCCAACCTCAACATTAATATTTTTATTTTTTTAAAAATGGCTGTAGTAAATTTTATCAAAATGACATATTTATATAAAGAATATGCTAGAAAAAGTAATGTGTTAAGATGCATTTACTTAAGAGGAGTCGTAATAGCAGTAACATAACTTTTTGTAAATCTCTGTTAACATGTTTTGGGAACATATGTTCCCATCTTCAGGATGTGTCTGACTGACCCGTGTTATTGTTTCTGTTGTGGTGGCTGTCTATAATGACGGCAACATGTGGCAGTGAAATGTACTTCCAGAGGGTCTTTGGTGGATAAACCAAAACTCATTAACTGTTGTTCATGTTTCAAAATGTTTTCCCATGTATCCAATTCTGCTCCATAACTGGTTGGTTTGATTAGTGTAATATATAGGATGTTGGGGTATGAGTGTGCATACTTGCGAGCTGAGAAATCCAACTATAACAAATAATAAAGTCCCATAACGGATTTATCTATTTTGAAAGAAAAGGAGATAATTGAACATTACCAAACACATTATCTGCACAGAGTAGGATTTCAGAAATGAATATTTTTGTTTTGGTTTATGGCCAGGCAGTGTGCACACCTGCTACGGGTGAAAGTCGTAACTAGTCCGGAGCTTAAAAAGCCGGTTTGCATGTGCCTGTGTGTTTATCAGCTACTGCTAGTAACGAGGGGTGAGTGGTTTTCTTTTAAACTATTTGATGGTATTCAAGAGAGCTAAATGTAAGAAGCTATACATAAGATGATCAAAGATAACAAATTCAAATTTTAATTATGGAAATACTTCATTCAGGTGTATCGTGTAAAATTAAATAAAAGCCACATTGGTTGTTATACAGGAAATGTATTAATGGTCAATAACTGCAACATCAACATGATGTCTATTTACAGTAGATGCTCAAAATGTGCTTTGTTGGGGTCTTTGCTATGACTCTTGGGTTTGGAATTTTCTTATTGGGAAACTTATTCAAAGTGTTGTGCTTCATGAATATTTCAGTCAGCTTTGCCATAAGCGTGAAGCATTCTCCTGATGTGTAAAGACTGCCATAGTTCTGAATGCCTTAGACACATCTGAAGCACTGACAGAATCTGTTGTTATGCCAAGTGTCAGCAGGTAGATTTACTATTTACATTCCTGACCTTCTGTTCTAAATGCATTGCCAATGTTGAGGGGTTGCCAAGTGTAAGCCTGCAACTTTATTGCAGTATACATGCAGGAATCCAGTACTTTCTTATTGTTTTGTCGTTAAACGAATCATTTTAGCAACACACAATAGACACAACTTATCTTTTATAGCTCTACCTTGCTGTTGTAATTGCAAAAGTAAATGATAAAGATGCAGTAACATATGAGTATCAATAAACCAACTAAAAATAGTTTTTGCGATACAATACAAAATCTGATTACTTTTATTTTTCAATTATGCAACCATGCACTAGAGAGGAAAATGGTTCAGGAATTTATATTTCACTTAATGTCAGGAAGTTGCTGTTGAAGTCTGCGCCCTCAAACCCTTAATGCTTTATATATATATAGTATGTAAACATACCTGTATGTTGCTGTGTGCCAAGCAACAGCAATCAATGTATTCACAACAAAGTCAACTGGAATAAGATCCATGACTAATTTTTGATCACAAATAATGCTGCGAATGGTACCACGTCCTATCTCCATCATAATGCCTGTTATTCCACAAACATTGTCCACCCAGCCTGGAACGGGTTCACGCCATGCAGCTGTCACTATAAAGAAAGAAATAAAAACAAAACCATTCAGAATTGATTTATGTGTATGGCAAAGAAGTGTAAATTCGTCTTTACTTGGACCAATTTTTAGAGCAAAACAATATTTATTTAAGATAAGTTTTCTAAAATGTTATTTAGTTAGGTACTCTTTGCAACCAATGCATCACATAGTGTGCATCTCTGACTGATAACAATAAAGATCTCAAATGTTGCAATTTTATCAGAAGACTTACATTTTCAGAGACTGTCTCTGTTGTTAATTTGTGTTGCAATTGATCCTCTGAAAATTAATTCTGTCTTTTAATTTATGTGTAAATGATTGTATACATTTACATCAATTTTATAATGTCTAGAAGACGAATAGTATACCTACATAGTTGTGATTTTTGGGCTAAAGAAATTGTAATTTCTACTTTTGCAAGATTGGCCAACAGTGGAAACTACTATAAAATTTGCTTGGTGGAAGATAATAAGCAGCAATGAATTATACATTTAAGAATAATGGAATCATTATTATAAACATATTATATAATTTCAAAGTTAATCATTACATGTATGTATCCTTAGCTTCTGGAGAAGGCTGCATCGTATGTTGGCTAGTTGCTGATGTTTCGCCCACCATTTTGTAGGCTTCTTCAGGGTACTCAAGCCCTCAAGCCCTGAAGAAACCTACAAAATGGTGGGCGAAACGTCGGCAACTAGCCAACATACGACGCAGCCTTCTCCGGAAGCTAAGGATACCTACAATAACACAGGCCGTGGAAGCCTACGCAACTACTTAATCATTACATGTTTTTGAAACAGGTTTGGTTCCATTCTCAATCAGATTCTCAGAGTTTAAAAAGAGAAACCATCTCTGAAACATGTTATGATTAACTTTGAGTACATGGTACAATATGTTTAAAATATATACTAAGTCATCTTGGCTATTTTGGGATTTATTATCTCAGTCAAAAGGGATTTTGAATCACCTATAGGTACATTACAATATGAACCAAATACTAACAATGGTCCATACACGTGCATGTTTTACAAAATGCATTATCGTCCATTTTCAAAATAACTACATTTGACTAAAGGCCAATGTAAAAAGGCAAGTATGTTTTCAAAGACAGTTCTCCAAAAAGCTGAACTTTATGGTAATTTCTCTACTGGTATAATAAACAGGAGAAGTATTCTACCATAATAGAACCCAGATGGAGAACAGAGGATGGGTGATCAGCCCGATGCCTGGTATGAGAGAGAGGGTGAAGTGAATGAAAGGAAAGATGATAATGCAGCAACTGGTGGAATGATGGCCGGAGAAACCAGAGATCCCAGAGAAAACCTGCCCTTGTGCCATGTCCATCTCAAATCTCATATGTGGATGCCCGGGAGGGAACCCAGGCCACCTTAGAGTCAGGTGGTCTAATCACATGGTCATGGCAGGGCCAACTCCATAACCAAAGACAAAATGCAATGTTAAATTGCTGTCATCCCATTCCATCCACACAAAAGCACAGTATTACAAACTATAGAAGTAAACCTTTTCTTATATCCTAGGCTAGAGAAATACCTATGGATGGTCGGACGATTGCTGCAGGAAGGTCATCAGCCTGCTCAGCTACAACCCACTCTGCCATTGCTTTAGTCAGTGTGTAAGTATTAGGATGTTTTCCTTGCAGCTTTTTGGCTACAATCTCTAGTGCATCATCACTTAAGGTGTTGCAGCACTGGATAACTTTTTCAGGATCTGCTGGTGGGGGATACACAATCTCCAAGATCTCTGTTTTATCTGCATTTGAGTATGCTGTTGACACATGGACAAAGGCCTGAAAATTAAGAGAATAATTACCACATATACAAAAGCTAATTGAACATCGGTTTTGTTTAGACTACCTCACTTACTTTGGAAAAATTAAAACATGTTTCGGGAACATTTGTTCTCATCCTCAGCTAAGAGTTACCTGAGTGAGGGTTCCGAAACATGTTCTGAAGTGAGATAGTGCAAACATAATCTATGTTCAATTAATCAATGTAATTAATTTCACTGTTCAACATAACTTCTAAAAAAAGTTATAAAATTAGTGCTAATTTTACTGCATAGGAAATAGTGTTTCTTGTGATAAAAGTGATAAGTATATTAAGCATAGGTCTTGTATTGATTAATTAATGGCAGATTATTTGAGTGACTTTGAAATGAATTTGGCAAAACCAGAGGAAATTTATAATATGAATTCCTCTGCACAAAGAAATAATGTCACAAACAACACCATAAAACTACACAATCAGTATCACAATTACATCAAAAAATGAAATGTGTAGTGTTTAATGCCCGCTTTTACTACATACGGCACCGCAGGTGGTGACACTGATGATACATGAGATGAAGATGGGGTACTGGTGGAATAAGATGGCAGGGGAAACTGGAGATCCCAGAGAAAACCTGCTACAGCACTGTGTTGTCCAGCACAAATCTCACTTTGTGGTCATCTGGGATCGAGGGGGGCTGATGATGATGATGATGATAACGGTGATGATGTTAAATAAAATATATGTTACTAAAATTATTATTACTACACTTATTCTGTTTGTGCATATAAGCTTCTTGTTACATTGTCTAAAGTCAACTACTCTTTAATTTATTTATATGACAATATCATGGCATCACAAACAGAAGGCAGAATGATTTTAGGAGCAAGAATAGCTCGCCTTGGTAGCGTGGTGGTAGTGTGTCTGCCTCACGTTCAAGAGGTCCCGAGTTCGAATCTCGGCCAGGGTGAGTTACCTGGATAAGGTTTCCCCGGGGTTTCCCTTATGCTGAAATACAAATGTCGGGTAACTCTAAGCTCTATGGACCCTGGGCTCATTTGAGCATCATTTCACCCATTCAATTCATCCCCTGATATGACTTAACGTTGGAGGACGTAAATTACAAAAAAGAAAAAAGAAAAAGCAAGAATAGTATAAACAATTGCTTTTGCCCATGACCAAATATTGATAATGAAAATAAATAGCAAAAAATGGCATATAAGCTAAATCAAATATAAAAAGTATACAATATGGCGGTAATAAATGATAAAACAAAAACAATGACATTCAAAGATATTCATTCACCCTACCCAGTTGAAAATAACCTTAGAAAATAAAATTATTAAATGAGTTCCAAAATTAAATGTCATGGGTTGTTAAATACTGTGCTGAACTGAAATCAGTGTAAATAAAAAATTAAATAACTAGTTACCAATAGATGCCCTAAAATGAACATTAATAAGACTAGAAAAGATGCTATAAAAATTATATAAAGCCTTGGGAAACCCAATTATGAACCAGAAACATGGACAATGACCATATAACACAAATGAAGTGTATGTACATGGACAGCAGAAATGAAATTTCTTGTATTCATAACCAGTCATATGAGACTGAATAAAAAAAAATGAAATAAAGCAATAAAATAGAAAAGAAGGCCTGACTCTATCTGCATCAGGCTCAAGAGGTCTTGAGTTCGAATCTTGGTCAGGGTGAGTTATCTGGATAAGGTTTTCTCCTGGGGTTTCCCTTATCCTGAAAGATGAATGTCAGGTAACTCTAAGCTATATGGACCCTAAGCTTATTTGAGCATCGTTTCATCCATTTCATTCATTTTCCAATATGATATTGTTGAAAGACATATATTAAAAGAAATTGATTATTTGCTTCTCTAGATGGAAGTTTCCAATTATTTTAAATTTAAAGAAAATTTATCAAAAACATAGACCCATTAATTGAAACACTAGGATAGAAAATAATGCATTTTGAACATCAGAGCTTAAATTGTTTTGAATATATTTTAATTTAAAACCAAATTATACACTTTCATTGCACAGAACTTTTATTTTAATGATAAAGGATGATCTGCACTGTACGTTACCTGTAGTTTGCACATTTCTCTGCACAGTTGAATGACTCTTTGGGTTCCTAAGGTGTTCAAAGTCACAGCATTTTTCAAGGTTTCGTTGAAGCGCACTGTGGCAGCAGAATGAAATACAACTTTCACTTCAGAAATGAGACGATGTCTGTCCTCTATACTGAGACCCAAGTTCCCTTCTGTCACATCCCCACGCACACTAATTATTTTATCAAATGCACTTGGACACTCAGTTCTAATCCTGTCAAATACCTGAAATGATTTAAAATTATTAGAACATATCTTTGTGGCACCAATATAGTTGTAATAATTGTTATAATTTTATGACTGGAATGTGAAATAAGGTTTTGCCTGGTGGCACTTGTGTTTTTGAGCAAAATGATTATTAAATAACACTACATCCATGCAAACATGCCCACATACATGCACACACCTACAAAAGCACACTCATATTTCCACAACAGAGTGGGCATATAAAGAAACCTTATATAAAAAACTTTTTTGACTCTAGTCAGAGTCAAACTGTGTTCCAAGCAGGTGTTCCAATAACCAGGCTAGAAGCTTTTGCAACCTGCTTGGTATACAATAGCTCTCATTGGAATACACTGTGGTCCAAGATGGATATTGTTTAAGATGTATACAAGCTAGCCATTAAATCTGGAAATCATCTATTATCTATGTTTGAATTCTTGCCTTTGGAGTAAACAATTTGTGTTCTCTTTTATTGTACAGATAACATCTTAAAAAAATCAATGTTAGAAAGTAACAAGACTAAACCTTTATTTAATTACAGTAAAACCTAAATTTAAATTATGTTTTAAAATAGATAGAGTCATAATGAAAAATTCAATGCCATGGCCGGGATTTGAACCACGGATCTCCTGGTTTCCGTCCAGTCGCTCTAACCCATTGAGCTACCATGGCCAACGTGCCATCCTGAATTTTTCATGTTGACTCTATCAAAACCCTTAGCCTATATATGGCTAGTGTGGAGAAATGATTAATTTCCATAAATTAACTAAAATATGTTTTTAAATGTTCAAAGTGAATATAATTGCCATTTTAACATAAACATAACTCAGACTAATAACTCAGTTTAATCCAGAACATTGATGACAGTGAGGTAGGACATTTCTTGCCTCTTTTATCTTACATGGAAAAGAGCGCTTCAGTAAGAATAGTAGCTAAAGAAATGAATATAGAACTTATACATGGTGTTTTGTGACAGAAATCACTGTTTGAATTTGTACTGCTTTTATATCCTCACAGGTGGGGAAGAACGCAAAAGAAGCTTAAGACGTTGTGACTAAATGTTTAAATCCTGCAAAGGAGGAGTAAAAGAGAGGAATACGTATGAAATTTTTTTAGAATTTTGGTAATTATTCAAGTTGTTTAAAATGTTGGAAATGATGCAATTTTTATCAATATCTTCCAAAGGTTGTCATGTAGACTCACAAAATAAAAATAATTAAAAGCATATATATTTTTGAGTTATTAATTTTTAAATCTATATACTAAAATAAAAATGTATATACGTATAAAATGACAGAATTTAACATTCATTTTTATTTTCACCTAAGGTTAAAGAACAAAACAAAATTATATTTGATTTGATTTATTGATTCATCCATTAAAACATGTACATGTTATAGGACATGTCAAATTAAAGACTAAGTACAATATTTATAATTAAGGTAGCAAACTAAATTTTTAAAAATTTAAAAATTCATCCACGTTGTAGAAGCTATTGGCTCTAAGGAAGTTTAAATTTCCCCAAAAAATTATGCCATATGCCAATAAACTGTGAATATATGAAAATGACATTACTCTTCGAACTTTCAAGCTCGATATGTCTGTAATTGCCCTGATTAAGAAACACATTTTACTAAGTTTTTTCGTCAATGTCTCTATGTGAGTTTCCCAACTTAAATTTTCATCTAGTATTAGTCACAGAAATTTGATAGTTTTTACATAATGTATTTGGTCTTGTCCCAGCATTAATTTTGGATACAATTGACTTCCACTCATTTTATCATAAAAGCTTAGGGCTGCTGTTTTCTCCTTACTCAATATTAACATATTAAACCATTTTGGAATATATTTTATTAGGCATTTGTGGGCATTAATTAGGTAAATGCCAAACAATTAAAACAAATCACAAAAGCACATGGAGGGAGTGCGTTTTCATGAAGCAAGATCCACGAATTGTCTCGCCACATTTCAGGCGTTTTCTTCTCACGTGATCTAACTGAAATATTACAACCTTCTTCAATCTCTTGGACAGTCAGTTTTCGATTGGCACGCACAATTTCGTTGACGTTCCTGACATGAGCGTCGTCGGTAGACATCGAAGGTATTCCTGAACAAGAGTCATCTTCAACTTACATCCGGCCATTTTTACACCGCTTTAACCATTCGTAACACTGAGTACGGCTTAAGTACTCATCGCCGTGGGCTTTCTGCATCAGTTGGTGAATCTCTGTGAAAGTTCTCTTAAGTTTCACGCAAAATTTAATGCAGACGCGTTGCTCGTCTAACTCTGCTATCTCGATCGAAATTTGCAAACTCTGCGACACAACGTTCTACGCAGTACAGCGCTGAACAATAACTAAGAGACATAAAATAATGAAAATTCCGGCGGTTACACATTAAACACAGGGGTGTGCAGGACGCCAACCGCATTTCCCTCTAACTCTCCCTTGGCTCTAAATTACGAATGTTGCAGAATTTTTTGAACAGACCTTGTAAGCTGCATTTCCATAACACATATGAAGCTGTATTACAGATGTATGTGTAAAATATGTTTTATTTGCATTAATAATTATTTAATTTACACATTATTTGCACTTTAAACATATATTGTAAGTTAAATACTTTAAAAGTTTGCCTCATTCAGATGAATGATTTATAACCCCAAGCTTAAAGTTGCCCGCCTCGGTAGCGTAGATGGTAACGTGTCTGCCTCACGTTCAAGAGGTCCCGAGTTCGAATCTCGGTTAGGGTGAGTTACTTGGACAAGGTTTTTCCGGGGTTTTCCCTTATCCTGGAAAACGAATGTCGGGTAGCGCTAAGCTCATTAGACCACGGAATCATTTGAGCATCATTTCACCAGTTACATCCATCGTCCGATAACTTAACGTTGGAGGACGTAAATTACAAAAAATTTAAGTACTTACATATTGTAAGTTACCATTAAGGTGTGTTATCTCATATTTGTATATCTCCTAGTGGTTTAGTAGGAAAAATGGGGTCAGTTGGATAGTTTAATTTTGTGCTGGAATGTTGTTATGGTAGCTCAATGGTTAGAGTAACTGGACAAACTGGTAGATTTATGATTCAAATCCCGGCTACAGCATTGAATTTTTCAGTCTGACTCGTCCTTTCCAAATAAGCTTTTGTAAGAAAAGTTTCTTGAATGGATAAAAAAAAGTCACATGAATATCAAACATCAGAATTTTTCACTTTCTTCTCGGGCAGCAAGCCAGGTGAAAAGACGATTAGATATGGGAGTGTGCATCTCTCCCATCATCAGGATATTTATAAAATGTTATAACACTAGATGTAACACTAATATAAACAAAGACAAAACACTATCAAATTCGCATCACTAAACAAAAGACTGTTTTAAGTAAATTAAATGCCAGGTCAGGAGATGGCGTGAGATAGAAAATTATGTCAAAGAAACCTAACTACTTAACTTGATTATCAAGCTGTATTGATCTTTGCTTCTTAAATCGACGGATTTCCATTCTTAAGGCCGGTTTCCAAGAGGAGCTGAACTGAAATCCAGCATCACGATTAAGCTTGCTCCTTTCAGAGGAAATCACCAAAGCCTCCTTAATTCTCCGCTCCCAGTAATTGTTGCATTTTGCCAAGATGGTCGTCTCCCGAAAATTGGCTCTGTGGTCGTTATCAAAACAATGCTCTGCCAGCCCAGACTTCTCAGGTTGCCTTAAATGAATGCTCCATTCATGTTCGATTATTCTGGTATCAATGGTCCTTCCGGTTTGTCCTATATACGGTGTCCCACATTCACAGGGTATGTGGTACACTCCCGGAACTTATAAGTCCAGTTTGTCTTTCACTGGTCTCAACAGATGTTTAATCTTCGGAGGGGGCTTGTGGATGGTCCTGATGTTGTATTTGGAGAGAATTCTGCTGATTCTGCCGGATAGATTGCCGGTAAACGGGATGCAGACTGTAGCTTTAGGCTTATCTGACGCTTGCTGTATTACAGGTTTCCTTTTCCTAGCTTTGGTGATCGAGGCTTGAACGTCATATTCAGAGTAGCCGTTTTGACGGAAAGTGAGGCTCAGGTGCTGTAATTCTTGTTTTAAGTGACTGGGATCAGAGATAGACAAACGTCTGTGGGCCAGTGTATTGAGAACTCCCAGTCGTTGAGACTTATGATGGAAACCATGAGCGTTCAGATATAGATGGATGTGTGTAGGCTTGCGATATGCAGCATGCCCCAGTGTACCTTTGCTGTTTTTTGAAACAAGAATGTCCAGGAATGGAAGAGTTCTATCCTTCTCCACTTTCATGGTAAACTGTATTTGAAGGACCATCGCTAGCAGAATAATCGAACATGAACGGAGCATTCGTTTAGTGCAACCTGAGAAGTTTGGGCTGGCAGAGCATTGTTTTGATAACGACCATAGAGCCAACTTTCGGGAGACGACCATCTTGGCAAAATGAAACAGTTATTGGGAGCGGAGAATTAAGGAGGCTTTGGCGACTTCCTCTGAAAGGAGCACGCTTAATCGTGATGCTGGATTTCAGTTCAGCTCCTCTTGGAAACCGGCCTTAAAGATGGAAATCCGTCGATTTAAGAAGCAAAGATCAATACAGCTTGATAATCAAGTAGTTACGTTTCTTTGACATAATTTTCTATACTCACGCCATCTCCTGACCTGGCATTTAATTTACTGAAAACAGTCTTTTGTTCAGTAAAGCGAATTTTGATAGTGTTTTGTCTTTGTTTATATTTGTGTTAAATTCAGTGATTCATTTGTGGTTATAACATTTTATAAATGTGCTGATGATGGGAGAGATGCACACTCCCGAAACGTTGATGTCTAATCGTCTTTACACCTGGCTTGCTGCCCGAGAATAAAGTAAGCATATTCGTCGCCAGGAAAGCTTCAGGTCTTATTTTATCAGAATCTTTTTCTGTTATTCTGAGTACTCAGTTAATGCTTTCATCAGATTTCACACCAATTTCTGTTTAACAGTTTAGAACTATTACTACAATGTATTCTGTACTTTCTGGAATACCTTGTCTTTTTGTAAACTTGACATTTCAGCACTATGTCACCTAAATTTTCTAATTGTTAATAGTACAGATACTATTAATAATACACATCTTTTGACCATATATAATTATTATTTGCTAAATTACTGTCGTAAACCCATATCTATGATCGCGCGGCTTGTTTACACAAAAGGAACTGATAGGCGGGCAGTGTGAAAACCAAGAGCCGGCAGACAAAGATAACATGCAGATAAAGTTCTGCCGAAACAAACAAACTAAGATAAATGGAAATTTCTAGTTATTTATTGACTGATGGAGACTGTTCGGGTTCTGGTTTATTTTCGAATAATCTAGAAATTATCAGTGAAGTATTTAAAGAGGCGACGATTGGCCAAGAGGGGAGTTGCAAGTTGAACAACAGAGAGCAACTGAGAGAGTTATGTAAAGACATGTAACGAGAGTGTTGTCAACAGTGGAAGCTGAGTAAGCTGTTTGTTACTGTCATCGACCTTGGTGTTGTATATGTGATGTAATGGTACGTGAGAATTGAACAGTGTATTGTTACGGAAATAAAGAACATTTAGAATTTCGGCAAATTGGCCTTTTAATTCTACGAACCCACAGTCACATTATTATTAGTAGCTAAACTTGAGTTTTAATTTATAATACACTTCTTATCCAAATTCATGCGACATTTATCACAGCAAGTTCTTCTCCCAAACTTTTCATAATGTATAGAATTTTGCTTTTGTTTAATGTGAGTATTTACTTACAGCCAAGTTTTAAAGAATAAAAGCTTTAAGTCACGTCCTTTTTATTTGTTATCTGTCTTTCCTTCCTTCTCTTCCTCACTCTTGCTGTTTCTTTTTGTGGGAGTCAGTGGCGGCTGGTGGGTTAAATTATTGGTGGTGCACAAATGAAAAAAAAAAAAAAAATACAGAGTAGTAATGACTCACCTATTTATACAGATTCTCTGCTCTACTCTCCTTAGACCTGGCGAATCTATCGATAACTTTTGTGTTGAAGTCGCTGATCTTCATAACAAAATCTCTCTCAATTGAAAGCATTGCTAATGCTGACAATCGGTCCTGTGACATTGTGTTCCTAAGGAAAGTTTTTATTCTTTTTAAAGTTGAGAAACAGCATTGTGCTTCAGCGGTAGACATTGGCATAGTTAACAGTACTCGGAGGAGTTTGTTATATTCGCTGAATGTAGTACATAAATTGTTTTCCTTATTGAAGTCCATCAAGCACAAAGCGCCGGACATTCCACGAAATTCCTCTCGACTGTAAATTACAGTCAGTTCTCTACGAATTTTTGTTCCAATGATAAAAGGATAGAACCTTATTGTTTCTCTAAGGAAATCCTCTGGAAATATCTTAGAAATTTTCTTGATGAAACAAAGTTGAGGCTACCAGATGCCCCGTGAAGCTAAATCTTTCCTTTGCTTCTCTAAGAATGTCACATACTTCAAGAGCTTCTCTTCTTTTCACATCATGATCTTCTATTCTTGTCCTCTTAATTGCAGTTTCTTCGTGTTCCTCGATATCCACGCTATTTCTTACATTGTGCACTTCCCTTTTAAATGCGTTTAGCTTGGCAATGGCAAATGTTGCATTGTAGTCTCGTTTCTGCAGCTGATTGTACAAAATGTCCACATGTGGCATGATCTTGTAGAAGAAAGACAGCCAGAATACAAAATTATTAATCTTTCAAAGTGGCCATAAACCCAGAAGCCTGAACAAGTGTGTATTAATCTGTGAGTGTGGCGTTGTTGTTTAACAGAGTTCTCTTCTGAATAACCTCCATGCATTTAATTAAATTCTCCCTGTGTTCGAAAAGGAGAGCACACAGAAGCTAAGCCTGAAGGTCACGCTATAGCCGTTGCTAAGAGTAGGAGGAGCTAGGTTTATAAACCTCCATTTAAGCAATGTATAAGAAGCCACTCGCATCTCTTCACCTTCCCGCAACCCCCTCAGAGAGCCTACATTTGGGCGAAATCTTAGGTTAACTCTTCGCTGCAAACCTGCGGCTCCTACAGCTAATCACTGTTTATTTCGACTTCTGCGGTCATGGGCAGCTACAGACGATAAGCGTAATTGAAACATGTTTGTATATAAAACAATGCAAACAAGTACAGCTTTAATGTGCAAAATGCACCTGTTGTATATTCAGAATCAGTGGGTGTAGCGCAAACCTGCAACCTTATGGAGGAACCGCCCCTGGTGGGAGTGAATGAGAAATAAATTCAGATTACAGTAAAGGGTTGCAGCATGCAAAGCTTATAGAGAATGCTTGTAAGATAATAAATGTGAATTTTGAATGGCTGTTGCTATATTAAATTTTAAGTTTTGTTCTTCTTGAAATATTTCATCATTTTAATAAGAGCTACAAAAATGGTTTAGCTAGTGGTTTGAGAAGACACAGTGCTAATAAACTAATATTATTTATCATTAATTGCAAAACAATTCATTATTCAGAAAATATGTAGAAAGCTTAAAATCTAGTTGTTTATAATGTATATATGAATCAAATTAAATCAGCAACTCTAGAGAAGTATAACATCAAAGTATATTTACCGGATTTTTTATTAGTTCCTTGTGCCTTTCTTGAACGTCCATTCCTTTCTTTGGGCGGATGAGCAGATAGATGGTGCTAAGGTCTGGACACGAGCGAAGCAACTTCTCGACAAGTGCTTTACCCACAAATCCTGTAGCTCCTGTTACTAGAACACAACTTTTGCTAAAGAAGTTTTGGATTGGACTATTTGAAGCACTGGCATCCATATTGTTGTCACTGCCACTGCCTCCAGTTTCATTGTTGTTGTTGGTACCCATTTTTCTTAGTGCTGCTTAAAAGTTACTGACCATCCAGGGCAGTTGGAGTTGATGCGCAGAGTTCCATTAATACTTCTCAAATATAATCTTCATAATCTAAAAAGAAAGAAACAGAAAGTAGTAGTAACTATATAACAGTACAAAAGTTAAGGCTTACATATGAAATGAGTAATTCTTTTATTCTGTGGTCACTTTTGGAGAATTATCTCTGTGAGGGTTATATGAAAGTTTACTGAAGAGTGTAATAAAATAACAAAATCTATGGAGTTCTATGACCTTCAACAAATTATAGAACTGAAAGACAAACGTGACTAAAACTAAGAGTAATCCCCAGCCATGAGTCGCACCTAGATTTGGTTAACTTCAATGGATATTGAAAAGAATTAACTTTTAAGTGGAGAAACCCTGCTCTTAACTTCTCCATAATAATTTTGCACATTTCTCAAAACTAGATTGAGATACTAACTGAATCTTTCACCATTACTAATTTGTACCTTGATTTAAAATAATTGGAAGTAGTTTTATGAAATTTTAATTTGTTGCCAGTATAATTATAACAACTTTAATATACAATTAACTTTAATATATGAATCTTTTTGTAAATTTACGTCCTCCAGCCTTAAGTCATATTGCACAGTGAATGAAATGGGCGAAATGATGCTAAATGTGTTCTGGGGTCCACAGATGTTAGAGTTACCAGGCATTCATCTTTCAGGATAAGGGAAAACCCAGGAAACCTTATCTAGATAACTAACCCTAACCAAGATTGGAACTCGGAACCTCTTGAATGTGAGGCTGGCATGCTACCACCTTAGCTATAGAGGCTATACCTATAAAGCATTTATTGGTAATGTTGTCCGATTGTAAACTTCAAGGAGACGAATCATGTGTTGGTTTAATTCATTTTGAGAAATTATATAAGAATCAAATTCAAAGAGGCTTCAGTAGAAAGAATGTTTTTGTTGGAAGATAATAAAGTGATAAAGGTGATAACTTTATGTGGTTATATAAATGAATGAATGATGGCTGTTAGAGTTACAAACAGATTTTATTTCTTCGTCCAGTTGCTCTTAACCATCGAGCCTACCATGGCCAACATGCAGCGTTAAAGGAGACCGGGAGATTCATGGTTCAAATCCCGGATATGGCATTGAATTTTTCAGTCTAACTCTACATTTCGAAATTTTGGCCTACACACGGCTAGTGTGAAAGAAAAATTAATTTCCAAATTTCATTTCTTATTTTTGTAGCGTTTTACTATGAGCACATGCTGTAGTAATGTTATTTTATTATCTTTAATACTGTTGGAGTAATGTGCACCACAAGGAATAAGAAGGAAGAAATCGAGAAAAATGGCATTTAAGTTTACAACTGACTGTTACCCGGTTCCTACTGTTTTGTAAGTTATATTTGGAGCGCTAAATATTTAAATGTACATTTTAGCTTCCAGTATGCTATTTATTTATAAGATCACATCACTAAACTAAAAGTAGGCAGCTAGTTTAAACTTAAAAATAAATGTATGGATTGTTTTCAGTTTCATAAGTGGCCATAGGTGGATATAGTAAGGGCCAAGGAGGCTTAGCTTCCACCCCAAAACTACAGGAAAAATACATGTAAAATCTGAACTAATTTGTATTTATTTATATTTTGTTTACTAAAAGCAAATGAACACATAATCATTCACAGAAAGTATGTGAATTTATCATGATGATGAACTATATCTCAAAAGGTATTCCACTAACTTGAAAAAAATGTAAGACCATCGCACTACACTGGGTTTGAACCCGCACCCTCGGGAGCTATTTCAAAACTAGCATATTATCTACAGCTATACGCTTTTTAAAAATGTTATCGCCTACATCAAAATGTGTGATAAAACTTTTCTGTAAAATTTTATCTCGATTAACATGCAATAATCTGAAAAATGTCCTGTGTTGTGACGCAGTGGAGCGTTGTGCTCCGGTTCCCTGCCGAGGGATACGCCCGCGTTCGATCTTAACCTTCGATCCCAGGTATAGCAGTGGTGCCCACTCAGCATCGTGAGGAATTTGAGGAGCTGCAATAGGTAGCGAATCCCGGTCAAGAATGACAACAGGTTGGCAGCTCGTGCCGATTTGGGCTGTTACACCGTGGATAATTTAAACAGAAAACTATCTTATAAGAAACGAGACATGGACATTAAGAAACAAAGATTTTAGTAAAATACAAGCAACAGAAATGCGTTTCCTAAGATCTGTTAAGGGAAGTACAAGGGAAGATCAACTTAGAAATGAAGACATAAGAAAAGAATTAAACATCAATTCTGTTTTATTAAAATTAATGGAATATAGAGAAAATTGGCTCCAACATTTAGGAAGAATGACTCCAGAGAGAATCCCTAAACAAATAATGGAATATAAACCGAAAGGACGAAGATCAATAGGACGACCTAGGAAACGATGGATCGACGTGAGACCGGAACAGGCTATAGCCTAATCCATGGAGGTAGGAGAAGAAGAAGACTATCTTATAAGTTTTTAGAAGCTGTACGCTAGAGAATGTCATGAACTCATGAGTTAAGGCCGGAGAGATGTGCGCTCGCCTGCGGTACAGGTTAGCCGGACGCAGAGTATGATAGACGTCAGATGTACAGTACGGCCATCAAATATGCAATTATCTGCCACTAGAAGTAAACGCCGAAAACAATGTATCGCAGTACTTTGCGAACTAGTGAAGTGTATGCAGACGCAAGGTCAAGGTGCAGTATAACGTACTGTTTTGTTTCTTCTCGCAGTGAGGCAGTTGTCATGGTCAGGCTGTAGCTACCTGTTGTTTACATGCGCGAACGATAACAGTACAGTCCATGTGCAGTATACCAATTGAAAAATGCACATGCCTCCGGCCTAAAGGGTATAACGTCAGAATTTTAATATAGGCTTTTACGTTTATGTAATTTCTATATTTGCTATTGGTAAGTTTTGGTGGTATGTAATATATTAGGGCGTATAAAAAGTTTATATATAAAATGGACTAGAAAATTGTAAAGCTTGAAGTAGAAGGGAATATGTTTTAAGTATATATGTATATCCATAACTGTTTGTGACCTTTAAACTGCTTTTTTCACTTAGAGTACATGTTCTCGGTCCGCAATTGCATCTTTTGTGCGTACACACCAGGGAGGAACGTACGCGATGAACTGCAGCACGTACATGGGCTGGAGGTTCGGACGACGCAAGTGACAGAGACGCGCAGAGTTCCTTGACAGACACAGCCGAAATGGGAGGGACAACTGTGGTAGAAGGCACACCACTCAACCCGCCTCGGTGGCGTAGATGGTAGCGTGTGTGCCTTACGTTTTGAAGAGCTCCCGAGTTATCTCGGTCAGGATGAGTTACCTGGATAAGGCTTTTTCCCAGGTTTTTCCTTATCATGAGAGACGAATATTGGGTAATTCTAAGCTCCAATATGACTTAACGCTGGAGGAGGTAAACATAAAAAAGGAATAAGGGCCCATCACTTCGGTATGCGCCTTGACATCCAAGGAAATAACCGTGAAAGAAAATAAAACATAATACGCTTATGTTTTATAAATAATAGATAATGATAAATTTAAAATTTATTATTTTTTATTTTTTCATTAATTAACATTCACTTTTGTCTTTGGAGAAATTTAAGATATATATTTGTGTATGCTTACTTATGGTTTAATTGTAGTAGGAATTTTATTGATTCAGGTGGTGATGGATAATTGTGAGCTTTTAATATTTAATAGGAATAGGAATAATATTTAATATATTTTGATTATCTATTAACTTGGTAAAAGAATTATCTTAATACCTAGGAGCAAATACCTGGGTACTTACTTCACTTTAAAAATTCCAGCAGGCAAATCATTGGAAACAAATCATTTTTAATACGCAGAAAGAACAAACATATCCCAGACTTTTCTCGATATTTATTGTTTATTTTACTCGTTTGATAATTTATTAAAACTTTCCCAGAGTAGTTTTTACAAATATATTTCCATACTTGGGATATAACAGTATTTTGCGCATAACTTCAGAAATTGGGATGAAGTGAGCTTAGATCTAATTATCAATGTGTTTACGCACTTTCCTAAATGGTGTCTTAGTTATTCGTCTGTTTAGATGCCAACATAGATTAGATTCTATACAATAAATTGCTGTTATACGAGGGCTGTTCAATAAAGAATGATCATAATTTTTTTACGGTCATAATTTTTCGCACTAAAATTCAATCTTATTATATTCTGTTAGCTTAATGTGAAACAAATACGCCGTAATAGTTTCATTATTGGTACTCCTGGTTCCCGCCTGTGAGAACCAGGCAAGTTCTGACATGTTCAGTATTGCCTACCACTGCAATGGAGGTTACATGCAGTTAAAGTTGATGTTAGAGGAAGATCCGGAGTTTCTATCAATCTTAATCACTTATAATGAAACTTGGCTACATCATTTTGATCCTGAGAGCAAACAGCAAAGCTCAGTGTGGAAATCTTCTTCATCACCAACCCCCAAAAAAGCAAACGTGGTTGCTTCTGCTGGGAAAGATATGGTCATCTCATTCTTTGATATTCATAGAATGTTTTATCAGCATGTTGTACCTGCACACACATCAGTAACTGGACAATACTACAGGGATGTCCTGAAAACATTGCAAGTCCATATCAGGCGCAAAAGATCACATTTCCATGAAGCAGGCTGGATGCTGCACCAAGATAATGCGCGGCCGCATATTGCCAATGTTGTTGCTGAATATCTTGCAAAAATCAACATGAAATGCATCCCTTACCCTCACTATAGTCCGGATTTAGCCCCATGTGACCTTTTTCTATTCCCTAACTTGAGGAAACGCCTTTGTGGTAGGCATTATCCATCATCAGAAGCAGTAGTGAAGGCTGCGGAGGTGATTTTGAAGGATCTGTCAAAAATGGTTTCCAGCATGTCTTTAAAGACCGGCAGAAACGCCGGAACAAGTAGATCGCATTCAGGGGAGACTATTTTGAGAAAGACCATCAACATTATGAGAATGAGTAAAGGTACATTGTCAAAAAATTGTGATCATTCTTTACTGAACAGCCCTCGTATATTACAACACATGAAAAAGTTGTAAAAGCAGCACAGTTTTAAGAATTTTATGAAAGTAATAAAATGAAAAATTTGAAGAAGAAAAAACGCTAAAACGTATAAAAGTGAGAACATTCTCCCTTAATTTATTTGCTAGAATATTTTTAAGTGGAGACAAATACTTTCAGGAGTGACTGAAAGCCTACAGCAGTTTTAAATTGAAATAAAAATAATGTAAATGTGGTTTATTTGACGTATATTTCAACGCATCACATTTGAGAGAATATGCTTTGTTATCTATAAAAGAAGTTTATATACTTGTTATGAATCTGTTTCAATTTTTCTGAAGGGCAGCTTCGCTTTGTTTGAATTTTGCATTCTTCTGAAGCACCTCGTTGTTCTGTTGTCTATATAGTATAATAGCAATATACTTTTAAGTATTGTTAGAAATGAAGTGCTAGAAATGAAGTCAAGAATATAACTTGACGGTGGTGAAATTTCACCTTTCCTCTTCCCTTGAAAGTTTCTTCCCTCCTGCTCTAATTCAGGAGACAATGCATGGATAACGGCTTAGTCTAGCAATGACCCCATTTTGCTATTTCTATGGCTTTCATAAAGGTCATGAGATGCGAGGGTGTTTGAGGTGTCATCGGTCCTTTCCGGTGTCTCCACCCTCTTTCGTGACAAATGTCGTTATGAAAGGCTCGGTTACAAAGTTCCCCGGCAATTTTATTTTCCACGATATTTCCATCGCCGTCCGATAGTTCCCTCTACATAGCTTCGAACGCTTCACCTTTTTGTTGTAATTGTAATTTGTACAACAAATTAAAATCTTGGTGATTATGGCATGATGAATATTTGTCCCAAGAATAAGTTGTCACATTAAAATGATCTGCGAGTTGGATATATTTTATGCAATCTTAACATTATAAATTTTATAAAATAAATCATTAAATAATTCGGCATCCATAGCTGATATAAGCGAGAGCATTTGCATATGTTCGTAAAGTGACGTTAGCTTCTCTCCCTGCTTTACAATTGTTATTACCTGGAGTGTTGAACCGATAAGCAAGACAGCCAGTGAGAGAGAACTGAGTATTTGTTATACACACTGTGATGTAGCCCATTATCAAACCCTACAGGAGCTATGAAAACTGAATAGAGCGAATTTTGGTCAAGTTTGAACCCCTGCGGGTACGGCTTTATTGCAGTTATATTGTGAGTACTATTCTAACTTTATCCCGTGCTTTCAGATGGGGTTGTCGTCAAAGATGGCAACAGGCTTATCTTTTTCGCAGTCGTACTTCAGATTGTATCATAAAAGACCGTGTTGTGGTTTTTTTAAGGTTAGCCCACAGTTGAAGTAAAAGTTTATTGTAGGATGTTGATGGTTTCTGGATCTGCTTCAGATTGAGCTTGTCAGACACAAAAGTAAAGCGGTATGATAACGCAACAGGACAAAAACAAAGGCAACGCGATTCAGTGACATGATACTGGAGTATGAACAATGATGCTCAGTTGTTATTCTGACTCGCACCGTTTCAAGGCTGAAGATAAAGTGTGTGATAAAAATTGTTCAGGAGGCACATGAAGTAAAACTGCCGCCAGAGCTCTCTCTCATCGCAAACAAACCGAAAAAACAACTGACAACTGTGTAAGATCAACAAAATTTAATGTGCCATTTTTTCTCTCTCAAATGAATGAGGTTAACACTTCCGCAAATAGTGTTGAGTGACAAATTACTCAGGTGTTACAAGGAGGTGAGAAACCCATCATTGAGGTCAGCTATAAACACATTACATCCCGATGGATATAATCGACTTTCCTGTCGCTATATAAACGCATTGCGGTTTCTGTTCCTGGTACATTGCAAACTAAGCTTAAAGCAAATAGGCGTATTTAGATGAAAGCAAGTTAACAGCAGGGCATCCACGTGGGCGGAATAATTGGGGGGGGGGGGTGAAAATATTGAAATGAATGAGATAATATGAATACATTTACTAAATTTTAATTTGAATACAGCCTTGAAGTTTGTTAGTTTAAAAGAGCCGTGTCAAAAAAGCAAATAAAACAAACAAAAACAATAATTTGAAATACAATTCATACTATATGGTATTAAATTATAACTTTTGGAAACGTATAAAGGGGTCTTACCTTGCCAATAAATTTTTCCAGTTTTATTATATTTTCTTCTGATCTTAGATTCAAGATTATTTTGCCTTTTATTTCATTTGGTATGTTTTGCCACGTATGCAAAAGAAATTCGTCTCTCCAATATATTTTCTGACAGTCAAAACTATAATGCAAAGTACTGTCTTTCCTTAACATATCCATTCCTTATACCCCTTAAGTATATTACTCCTGTTATAAACCATGCCAGCCCTTCTCTTCCTACTTTATCACAGATGTCAATATTGTCAACCAAACGTCGGAACTCCCTATAGAACCGGCAGCAGCAGCAGCAGCAGCAGCAGCAGCAGCAGCAGCAGCAGCAGCAGCAGCAGCAGCAGCAGCAGGAGGAGACGGTCGGCGTTCGTCACGCCCCCCTCATTTGTCTTATAGCGGTAACGAGGGGTGGCTGGAAAAACGAAACATCACTGCGCCGTCTCTTTCTGTTCCACCTGAGTTCTCGAACTTACGGGATATTTCATCTAATCCAGAACATTCTAGATTGGCCAGCTGACCCTATATAAGCAACACGTCGGGCTGGAGGAAAGTCAGTCAGTTAGAGTTCGTGGCAATCAGCGTAAGAGTGCAGTGCTAGTGTAAGGACGAGAAGACTGTACGTGCATCGGAGGATTGTACGTAATCGCGAGAGCAAAGTGGAATTGCAACGGACGAACTGGTGAATCGTAATTGTGTGCATTACGTAATTCTGTGTAATTGGCAAGTGTTTAACTGTAAGTCGGTGGAAATAAAGAACATTTTTGAGTGGTGTAATTGGAATTTCCATTTCACGAACCCACAAAGTCACAATATATTTTTCTCTGCCCCAATCATTTTTCAATGTTTTATATAATTTCAGAGATCTTTATAAAGGGATTATAACATTATAGGTAAGCATGCAGATGTGCAGAATGTATAGAATTATTACTGTAATTATATTGGTCTTTTGGGCTACAGGATGCACTGAAATACCAAATATACCACCTGCAAAATACATTATTTGTATTTTTTTTTCAGTAAATTTTATTGACTTTAACTTCCCAATTATTTGTTTCAGCACTTATTGTATATCAGCTATAAAACAATCATTTTGCGAAGCTTTTCACCTGCAGGTTGGGGGAGGTTAAGACTGTCTATTGTATGAGATGAGCATTCTTGTTTCGGTACCAATGATAGTGTTTTTTTTTTGGTCACAAGAAAGTAGTTTTCATTTATTTCTTTATTATTTTAAACCCCCAAATGCCCACTTCAGAATATAATGTGTCTCACTGGATTGACAGGCACAAGGACGATTATGTAACGTTACTTTCTTCGTGCCCAGTCTATGTTTTATAGGACGTGCATTTAAAACACCTCTCTTAATAAAACATAGCTATAAATAGGAAAGATAAGAACCAAGTATAGATCTAGCTTAGAGAAAGTTTTGATTACTTTACTTCATCTTCAAAGATAAAAACTTTAACAGAACATTGAAATTCCACTTTCAGAGAGTTGTAATTTCCCTTCATAGCATGTCAAATATGTCTTATCAAAGGAAGATGGAGAGGAAAATTCTAAACATTAATTTGAGAGGTAGATTACAGAACGAAAAAGTATTCAGGAGTGGGATAGCAAAACAGCCACAGCAGAGCAGCTAAACTAGAGTTTTGAGACTAAGAAAACAGATGTGGTTATAGTACATGGGTCCCAGAGTAGTAAAGAGAAGCAGAGGACCTAAAAATAGGTGAAATGATCAAATGCCATTTTAACTGTCCAAAGGCGACAGTTTATGTTAGTGCCCTATTGTGTGAATGAGTGTGTGGTGTTTTTAGGGCCCGTCGACAGCGAGGTCTTTGGGCGCAGTGATATGTCAAGTCTCTCCTGAAGAACAAAATTCCTACATACTGACAACATAGATAAAAACTTGACAGCAAAACTTGTCGTTAAATATTATTATTAATTATTTATTATTATTACTATTGCATTGCAGCCAAAATAAGATACTGAAAATATCACTCGAAAGGTATGTTTTGAGGTCCTGTGAATTAAGATAACTTTCTGCATGCACTACTTCTACAGTAAGTATATCAAAATATCCAGCAACTTTAATTGTATATAATTGACAACTTGCCTGTTTTCAACAATGCTTGTAAAAGTATTATTATTATTATTATTATTATTATTATTATTATTATTATTATTATTATTATTATTATTATTATTATTATTATTATTATTATTATTATTATTATTATTATTATTATTATTATTATTATTATTATTATTATTATTATTATTATTATTATTATTATTATTATTATTATTATTATTATTATTATTATTATTATTATTATTATTATTATTATTATTATTATTATTATTATTATTATTATTATTATTATTATTATTATTATTATTATTATTATTATTATTATTATTATTATTATTATTATTATTATTATTATTATTATTATTATTGTGTATGGATTTATTAAAGCAAGTTAGTATTTTATTTATATCACACAACCTGTATAGCTGTGTTCTTAAACTGTATAAATTCATATGACGTGGTTCTTTTGTGTATTTAACACTATACTGAACTGACAGGCACAAGGACGTTGTGGATGTTTTATGGGACGTGCATTTAAAACACCTCTCTTAATAAAACATAGCTATAAACAGGAAAGATAAGAACGAAGCTTATAGAATCTAGCTTATAGAAAGTTTTGATTACTTTACTTCATCTTCAAAGATAAAAAACTTTAACAGAACATTGAAATTCCACTTTTAGGGAGTTGTAATTTCCCTTCATAGCATGTCAAATATGTCTTATCAAAGGAAGATGGAGAGAAACATTCTAAACATTAATTTGAGAGGTAGATTAAAGAACGAAAAAGTATTCAGGAGTGGGATAGCAAAACAGCCACAGCAGAGCAGCTAAACTAGAGTTTTGAGACTAAGAAAACAGATCAGGATATTAAAGAGAAGCAGAGGACCTAAAAAGAGGTGAAATGATCCTTTCAAGGATTAGTGTGGAAACACCTGGTAAGAACGCATGAAACAGGTGTAAACGGAAACAATTGGGAAGAGAAATAATACAAAATCTGCTTGAGAGAAAGTGAAAAGCGTAAATTATGTCTCAGTGAGAGAAGACAAAATAAGTACAGTAGAATTGGGCTTATACTTAGGCTAGATTATTAGTAGAAAATATACTACTCTTATTACCTAAAACGAAACAAACATTGACGTAATACTGTTCATTACAGTGTTCTCAATTACCAGTAAACATATCTGCATTTATACCCCTAACAGCATGTAAAGCAGGTCACAAGTTATTTTAAGTCTAAGATATGAATACCAAACGCTAGTATATCAATGATAAATAGGATATGAGCAAGGAGGCTAATATAAACTCTCTTAAGTTTATATTATTACTAAGATGGTAACACAATATGAAATAGATACAAATTCTCCTAGGGCATGGTTCTCCATATAATACCAAAGCCCTTTTAGTTGGTGGTCTTCCTCACCCTACAGGATAAAGTGGGGTTACTTCATTCATATTTAAAACGAAAAAGAAAATACCATTCATTCAGAATGACCGATTTAAAATTGCATGCTTAATTTTACTTTTCGTCTAGAAAATGAATCATCATGAAAAATATTACACGGAGAGGTTCCTAACACATCTCACTTATTTTATTTAAATGGCTCACTTCACCATAAAATGAGTTTTAATGTGTCACACACGTTCGAGCACGGGAACATATTTTAAAAAATTATTTTTAATTCAAGAAACTTTGAACTGGGTAATCATTTGAATGAACCCTGCCTATCCGTGTCCAAGTTTGTGAGGATGGTGCCATTTTAACTGTCCAAAGGCGACAGTTTATATTAGTGCCCTTTTGAGTGAGTGTGTTGTTTTTAGGGCCCGTCGACAGCGAGGTCTTTGGGCGCAGTGCCCTATTGATATGTGAAGTCTCTCCTGTGGAGCAAAATTCCTACACACTAACAACATAAACTTGACAACAACAATTGTCGTTAAATATTATTATTAATTATTTATTATTATTACTACTTTTTTGCAGCCAAAATAAGATACTGGGAATATCATCCGAAAGGTATATTTTGAGGTCATGTGAATTAAAAAATGACAACTTTCTGCATGCACTACTTCTACAGTAAGTATATCAAAATATCCAGCAACTTTAATTGTATATAATTGACAACTTGCCTGTTTTCAACAATGCTTGTAAAAGTATTATTATTATTATTATTATTATTATTATTATTATTATTATTATTATTATTATTATTATTATTATTATTATTATTATTATTATTATTATTATTATTATTATTATTATTATTATTATTATTATTATTATTATTATTATTATTATTATTATTATTATTATTGTTAGTGTGTATGGATTTATTAAAGCAAGTTAGTATTTTATTTATATCACACAACCTGTATAGCTGTGTTCTTAAACTGTATAAATTCATATGACGTGGTTCTTTTGTGTATTTAATACTATACTGAACTGAAAATAAATAATAAATAAATAAATAAATAAATAAATAAATAAATAAATAAATAAATAAATAAATAAATAAATAAATAAATAAATAAATAAATAAATAAATAAATAAATAAATAAATAAATAAATAAATAAATAAATAAATAAATAAATAAATAAATAAATAAATAAATAAATAAATAAATAAATAAATAAATAAATAAATAAATAAATAAATAAATAAATAAATAAATAAATAAATAAATAAATAAATAAATAAATAAATAAATAAATAAATAAATAAATAAATAAATAAATAAATAAATAAATAAATAAATAAATAAATAAATAAATAAATAAATAAATAAATACATAAATAAATAAATAAATAAATAAATAAATAAATAAATAAATAAATACATAAATAAATACATAAATAAATACATAAATAAATACATAAATAAATAAACAAATAAACAAATAAATAAATAAATAAATAAATAAACAAATAAATAAATAAATAAATAAATAAATAAATAAATAAATAAATAAATAAATAAATAAATAAATAAATAAATAAATAAATAAATAAATAAATAAATAAATAAATAAATAAATAAATAAATAAATAAATAAATAAATAAATAAATAAAAGCATCTTTTTAATACCTGAGTAACATTCCACTTGAAGAAACAAAAACTGTATCATATCTGTTTGGAATTATATTTAAAAGGTAAAAGGTAGATAGCCAACTAGCATTAATGAGGATAGCTGTGTGGGTAAACCGGTAGGACCTTTGTGCTTCTACCTAGGAGGGAAGGATGAAGGCAAGTTCCCCAAGGGTCATCAGATCCGGATAGGTGCAAGCATGGACGGGGTAACTAACGTTTCAGTAAAGGCATTCAACGCCGTCTGATCACATTGATACAAGCTCACACCATGTCCCCACCAAGGGTCCTAGTGAGACAGCCCCGCAATGACACTGGGGAAGAAACCTTGCACCGCCCAGGTAGACGCCGAAAAACGCCGAACACGGTCACCTGATTTCCCAACCCTAAAATGGATAAGAGGGGAATTATGCGAAAGCGAAATGTTGGTATAAAGATGGCCACCCCAGCATTCTCTAAGTGACAAGGAGGAAAACGACAAGTCAAAATGTGCAGTCGAACTCGCGACTGTACAAATATGAGTCACACCTACCGTGCTTTAACATTTTCTGTTAAAATTGTTATAATATTTCATTTATGGAGTGCATATAATCCACTCAGTAAATTTCGGTATAAGTTTAGTTGCACAGCATACACTACAATTGTATTTCTACTTCGTGTTATTAATTCCAGAGAGTATCTCCCTTCGTTTTGTTGCTCTGTCCTTTTCTTGCTCATAGAAACATTTACATAAGTCCACGGGACTATATGTATGCTTCCATAAAGAAATTGGACTAGTGCTAAGCAAATTCGCGATATTACTCACTAATGGGATATTGCATTCCACTCATAAATGTTTAGAGAAACGGGAAATACACGTTTTGAGGTCCTCTGAATAAAACCTTTTAGAAAAAGGCCCATATGTGTTTATCGTACGACAGCGAACAGCATTCCCAAAACTGAAAAGTCGGTATTTACGTTCAGCAACCTCCAAGGATGCTACACGAAATAGTCATTAAACTCCTCCAAAGTAATTATTTATATAAAACATTTTTCGTTATTTTTATAAAGATGATTATAACAATTTTGATTAAAATACTAGGAGTTTAAAATCTTTGTATGGTAAATATAATTTTTATCTTTAATTTTGTGGAATATTTTGTGAAATCCCTTTCAATCTAAATAAACTGTATACATGCAACTTGTAAACACAGAGACAAACAGACAAAAAATGTTATTTATATTGAGGAATTAATCCTTTTAAATACATTAATCCAGTATATGGGTGATTTTAATTAATTAGAGCCAACTCCGAATTTTTCAGTTGGCCCTAATTAATTAAAATCACCCATATACCGGAGTGATGTATTTAAAAGGATTAATTCTTTAAGGATTAATTCCTCAATATAAATTTACATTAAAGATATTCAGTGATAAAATTCCTGGTATTTAAGTACTTACAATAGTAAATCGCCACAAATGTGTATCTCAAATATGAGAACTCTAAGTGGTCTACCGGGAAAATATAATGAGTCAATTGGAGAATTTAATGTCAGGTTGGCAC
This sequence comes from Mantis religiosa, assembly GCA_030765055.1. NCBI lineage: Eukaryota > Metazoa > Arthropoda > Insecta > Mantodea > Mantidae > Mantis > Mantis religiosa. The sequence continues at coordinate 101,088,907 of CM060954.1, read as the reverse complement.
GTTGGCCATGGTAGCCCAAGGGATTAGAGAGGCTGCACGGAAACCAGGAGATCCGTGGTTCAAATACCGGCCGTAGCATTGAACTTTTCAGTTGGCTCTGATTAATTAAAACAAGTTATACTGTACAAAAATGCAGGTCTCGTAAAAAATACAATTCATATAAAATAAGATCCTTTGCATTATTAACTGTTTTCGAATATGCTTTAACCACTTCAAAATACGAGGGTCGGCTGATATACCAGGTACTAAGAATAACAAAGTTATTTTAATTTTCTTCTTTCTCAACATAATCTCCAGAAAGGCTAACGCATGTCATATCGGTGTTCTAATTTAATTAAACCATCTCTGTAGTGCGATTTATCATGGTCCTCAAAATAGCTATTTACCACATCAATGACCACATCGTTGCTGTGAAATCTTCGTCCTCCATTTTTTTTTTTTTTTTGAAGTTCGGGAACAGCTGGTAGTCACTGGGTGCTAGATCTGGTGGCTAAGATGGATGTTCAAGCAATTCGAACTCAAATTCGCACATTTTTCCTATTGCAATGACTTATCGATGGGACGGAGCTATGTAGGGAAGAAACAATTTGTTTTCTTTGCCAAATAAGGTCTTTTTCTTTCCACCTCATCACTCAAACGTTACAGTAAGTTTGCATAGTATTCATACCTTTACCCTTTTCCAAGAAATCAATAAAAATAATTTCCTATGCGTCCCAGAAAACACACGCCATGACCTTGTTAGCTGACCTTGCCTCTTTTTGGAGTTGGTTCACCCGGCACAATTCACTGTTTTGATTGTGATTTACTTTCTGGAGTGTAAGTTTCATCCATGGCAATAAACCGTCTCAAAAATTCACTGAAATTTTTACGGTAGAGCTCCAAACTCTTAACAGAAACAGTTTTTCTTTGCAACTTTTGATCAGGGGTCAACAAACGCGGCACCCATCTTGCACAGTCCTTGTGAAACTCCAAAACATGATTTAAAATATTACCTGCACGTTCTTTTGATATATTTACAGCCTCTGCTATCTCACACAACTTAAATATGTGCTCTTCCAGTACTCAACGATGTTTTTTTTTTTTCAGTGATCTCAGGAGTTGTGACTTCTACAGGGCGTCCAGAGCCAGGCTCAACTCGTGCTCGTACGTCCCATTTTAAACTATGCAACCACATTTTAATCATTGTATATCAAGGGGCAGAGTCTTTCAATGTGCTTTCCATTTCCTCCTTGATTTTTTAAGCGCTAAGACCTTCTGATGGAAATATTTAATCACTTCTCGTTTTTCCAAATCCTCCATTTTCGTGAAACTTCTACACGTGTCTTCTTTAAAATGCTGTCATTCAAAAATTAAACAAGCTATTGACCTGTAACTATGGAAACAAGCTTATCTAGAGTTAAACTATATGATGATATCCGTTAAACTGGCCCACTAGTGCCATCTCTATATAAGGCCCGGAACTTATCAGCGGACCCTCGTACCTTTATTTTCACTTAAATAAACAGTAGATTAGGTGCACTAGCGAAAATTGCAATAAAACGTCGGAAGCGCCGCGTTCCTAAGAATTCCAGGAAAAAAGAAGAAAAACAAAAAAGTGATAACAGACTTATTTGCGCTGGATACGTTTTCAAAATTTATTTGCAACATCTCCGGTGCTGCTGACAGTTTGACACCTGCTTAAGCTCGAGTGACCGGTTCGCCGAGCTCATTCAGAACTGAATAATTCTGTATTCACACATTCGTAACCTTGAATATCACGTATATTTCCGGAAGCAATTGCAACTCATCGGTATAGTTAGGAAGCACTTGACAGACTTTGTCACGTGAAGCCTCTATAGTGTGTGAGAAAAAGTTATTTTTTTTTTATTTATGTGGCGCTTTTAAATACAACTGTACAACAGCATTAGCAATAGTTTTTACGTAGATTGGTATATAATCGTGACAAATAATGAAGTTTTAATTCATAATAGAAGTGTGTGAATTGCACGCTTTCTTCATGTTAGATTAACAATTCAGACAGTGTGGGTCAGCTGCAGTAAAACTTGGAACGTCTGAGTGGAGAGGGGAAGCAGGAATGGCTTCTTGTAGTGTGAGAAGTCTTGCAATGCAACAATGACCTACGTGTGACTGTACAATAGTAAGAGTACTAAAGAGTAGCTTTAGTTCTTTGAGTCATTATTCTGTCTTACATTAATGAAAATTATTACTTTGACGCAGCCCCTCTCACCTAGGAACACTGAGACGACTTGATACCAGAAAGACATTAACATAAACAAAGGAATAAATATAAATAAATGACGTATACCAAAATAGATATATGCCATAATGCTAGCATATACTCCGGAGACCGCCACAGTGATAAGGCCACTCTGCGAAGGTCAGTAAACACCCTTTGCAATCCCTGTAAACAAACAACCCTACTCTATTGTCTGTTTTGCCTTTAAGACAAATTTGGCGCCTCCCAGTCTGGGACCGACCCATTGTTAAAATTACATGCGTGCTTCTGACAACAGACTATAAGATTTTGACCGACGCGCAGAACGCGTGCTTCCGCATAAATTTTTGCATGCGGACCGTTAGAAAAAGCGTCTCTGATATCAGGTCCGAAACCGGAAATTCTGAACACTGATCTCAAGTGGGGATAGTTACCAACCAATTGAAAATTGATATTTGTTCATGTGATTTTGCAAACTCCGAGAAATACCTAGAGTGGGAGTGATTCAAAGTGATGGCGGAAAGTAGGTTTTGCTAGTAAGAGCACCTCGGTCCTGAGTTATACGTGAGACGGACGCGTATTCGGCGCCGCCTAAGAAGTACACCTTCGCGCCATACACCGAGACAAAGTGCAATATCCAGCAATCGCTCCAGTGAGAGCTAGCGCAAAGAGTAATATATAGGGAAGACGATAAATGTATCCGGTTCGACTACACAGTGCTACTGCCCCTGCTCTTCACATCCCAATATTGACAGTGACGCTAAACACAACAACCACACCGACGACGACTTTGCGGTGGCGAGTAAAGGGGCCTAAGGACAATAATAAACTTCTGTCTGCCAGATTCGAGGTGTCATCGTTAACCCACAACCAGTCAGGACGCACCCACTCCTGAAGTACAGATGAGAGTTCTCATGCGGGGGATATAAGACACCTCGAACTGGTTACAATCTCCCTCTTCTTAACCTCCTCACGCCACCAATCCTTAATTGTGAGGCTTGAGAGCAGGGAGAGCTCGACGTGTTTCGCTACGGGCCGGACCGTCTCAACTTGGAGCTTCCCTCGCTTTGAAACTCACACCTCTTCACAGATTACGCTTTATTATTTATAATACAACTACGGTACTCCACAACATGAAGCTGAAAGAATATGTTTCAAGAATAATTTATGGAATTGTTAGTAGAAAGTTATATGAATCCAACGTATAGAATTTTATTTTGAAACCTTCTGTAAAACACACTATCTACCTACTGTTTCTTTTTCTTTTTGTTATTTCTGGGTAAACAATATTTCAAGGAATAGGTCAACGTAAGTTACTTTGAAATAATTTCTGCTATCCTAATTTTGCTTGCTTTCAAATATGAAACTCTTATTTTAAGGGAAATGAGTTTTATTTCAAACGTCAACATAATGCTTTTTTCCCTTACTTGTCACTTCAGTTCTGCTCCGAAAAGCGGAAAATGAACTATTTTTTTTTTTATTAACTTTGTTTTCGTTTAGAAGCCGTTTGGTTTACATGTCGGCTTAATAACCCCTTTACGATTAGGAAACGTCTCTGCTTTGTGTTGAGGAAAGAATTGCCATCAAACTGGAATAGGAAACTGACTGGAGTATAATAGGCTCAGCTGTCTTAGGAATCCTGCCTTAGCAAACGGTTGACAAAACCACCCTCTTGCTCCCCATTTCTCTTCTTTTCATTCGTTTGTAGCTTGTCAGAAGAGATCTGTTACAGTCGGTTAGACGGCTGGTCGTACTCAACTGTTTCGTTCAGCAGAGAACGAAACTGCTCCACTCCACTTCAGTCATTTGCTTCTCTGGAAGATAATGAGTTTACCTTTGCAGATTATTTCTTGAGAGATGCAACACGGGATAACCTTGTTTTATAAGATATTCTGAGACATTTTCTTATGAAAGTCTGTAATCTCAAGTAACAAGCATAAACACAATTGCACATTTATACTAGAAAAAACTTGTGTGCATATTTTTCTGTGTAGGATAATTTAAGAAACCACTAGACCAATTTTGATAATTCTTTCATTAGTTAAAAACAATATACAAGTGCTAGATCACAAATAGCAAGTTTTTCATCTTTCTTAAGGTTTGCCCATATGCGGAATTACTTTTACTCATGCTCATAATTTTGATGGTCGTTCTCAAAAGTCTCCCCTGAATGCGATGCACTTGTCCTAGCGTTTCTGCCAGTCTTCAAAGACATGCTGGAAACCATTTTTTGAGAGATCCTTCAAAATCGCCTACGCAGTCTTCACCACTGGATAATGCCTCCCACGAAGGCGTTTCTTCAAGTTAGGGAATAGAAAAAAGTCACATGGGGCTAAATCCGGACTATATGGAGGGTGAGGGATGTCCTTCATATTAATTTTTGAAAGATATTCAGCAAGAACATTTGCAATACGCGGCCGCGCATTATCATGGTGCAGCATCCATTCTGCTTCATGGAAATGTGGCACCCAATGAAATGTTCAGTATTTCAGAAAGTGATCTTAAGGTAATTCGTTGATCCTCTCTCACAATGGCAGCAACAGTGTCGAGGTTTTCTTCCGTAAGAGCGGTAACTGGAGCACTGGGTCCACCTTTCTTTGAAGTTGTCTCCCCTCTTTAAACATTTTAAACCAACTTCGAGCTGTGCTGTAGGGAAGAACAGACTCTCCATAGGCCTCCTGTGACATTGTATAGGCCTCAACTGAAGATTTGTTGAGACGAAAGCAGAAGTTCAAAGCCGCACATTGTTCCTCGCGTGTTACCTCCATTGCACGGTAGGCGATACTGAACATGTCTGAACTTGCCTGGTTCTCACAGGCAGGAACCAGGAATACCAACAATGAAACTACTACGGCGTGTTTGTTTCAAATTAAGCTAACAGAATATAATAAGATTGAATTTTAGTGCGAAAAATTATGACCGTAAAAAAATTATGATCATTCTTTATTGAACAGCCCTCGTAAATACATAAAATAAGTAAATGAATAGATAAAACTCAATTCAAATAACAAGATATTCCCTGAAAGGTGAACATGTGTATAAAGTAAGCGTGAGTTATTCGGATTGTGGGGGGGGGGGGGGGACTTGGATTAGTTTTTCAAAACCTGCTTCCTATTGCAGGTTATTTTATTGTTGTGTTGGAACGAGCTTTGTGGGCGAAGAAGTTAACTACCCGAGACAGTTACGATTATGTTTCTTCAGTCCAAGTGAGAATCCCGCTTCTTTTCCGGGAAGGAGTTATGTAATTGCTCCATTTCTGGCACTTTGTTATTTTTAAGTTCGTCTGAGAGAGATTTATAATGAATATGCATTGAAATTGTTGCAGAAACTTGGAGAAACTTAAGAAAATAAAGACTTTCTTACATCCATAATCCTTCTTGATGTGAAAATGGTTACCTAAAGATGTTTAGCACGCAAAAGAGCAAAAATGAATACCACTACAACAGCTGGAAAAAGGGATTAAATAAGGGGGAGGGGGTTCGACTAATTTTTTTATCTACGTCCTCAACGTTATTTCACATCGGACGATGAAAGAAATCGGTGAAATGATGCTCAAACGAACCCAGAAAAATGGAGAATGGTATCACGAAATCTGTATGGGCACTGTGGTATAGAAGCAATTCACGTGTAGAAAATGTGTGTAAGATGCAAAAAGATATGAATATACAAGTGTAGAAATATGTTATTTTGTTCTCATGTTTACATTATGTACTGAGATGTTGCACCGTTTTTCTTCCCATTCCGATACGTCCACTCTGCCAACCCTGTTCATTTAAGTTTAGTTTCCGGTCAGAATAAACATGAAAACGGAAGTATACAGAAAATCGTTCATCGAAAAACTTAGCATTTAACATAATCTATAATGTTTAGGCTACAATATAAGTATAAAAGCTTTCATATTTACTTGACAAATGGTGCATTTGTAAACGATTTTCAAAATATTGATCCGATTCCTTTAAGTTTAGCTTAATTTATTATTATTATTATTATTATTATTATTATTATTATTATTATTATTATTATTATTATTATTATTATTATTATTATTATTATTATTATTATTATTATTATTATTATTATTATTATTATTATTATTATTATTATTATTATTATTATTATTATTATTATTATTATTATTATTATTATTATTATTATTATTATTATTATTATTATTATTATTATTATTATTATTATTATTATTATTATTATTATTATTATTATTATTATTATTATTATTATTATTATTATTATTATTATTATTATTATTATTATTATTATTATTAGTGACCATAGTTCTTTAATAATTATCATTTTAATTTTAGTATTTCTGAAACAATAAAAACATTTAAAACTTTTGGAATTTTTAAAAACTCTTTGTAATCTCTGTAAAATGCTAAAATAAAATCTTAAGTTAAGTGTTAATATGGTATTTATTTTTATGTTATACTGTTCACACACATACACGCACACTCAAAAGATCTCAAAACGCGTATTTCTTGTGAGATGTCACATTGAATATTTGGGAGAGATACAGTGTTTATTCCGTTTTAGGTGCTATAGGTGAGTGGTATATTGAGTTAGGGTAATGGGCAATTGCCCTCCATCACTCGTTGACTCAGTTACAGCGTCCGCCGACTTGATGCAATGCGGTAAACTGAATTAAAGGGAGGCATATGTAAAACTCTTGTTACCGCATATTTGATATAAACTTTAAAAACAAAATATCATATTTAAGCTTTTCAACATTGTTTTTAGGATATTAATGCTTTATATCCCACATTCAAGCGATTTTAAAAATGTCGTAAGCGATGTAAATTTAAAGCTTAACACATTTTGACACCTGTTTTAATTTAATACTAAGTAGTACCCATGCAAATGTTTTGTTCCTCCCTTCTTAAGGGGGGACGTACGAGAAAATGTTCAAAAAATCTATTTTTTTATTTTTTAAAATAGTATATAGTATTAGCTATCAAACACCAAAATATTATGACTGTACGTGGTCTGTATGTACCTTTAAAAAATTAAATGCCCTAGTGTTGCATAGTAGCAACACATAGTCTTCCATCAGCTCTCTTGGAATCTATATAGCCCACCTACGAATTCTTAGCATACCCAGATTTGCAGCACACCCAGACACCCAGATCTAAAAAATATGTCTCTATGGAGAGACACAAACCCCAAATGAAAGTCTCAACAGTTTGTTATGGAAAAGGTGTCCCAAAACATCATTTGTGTCTTCCATAGTGGTGAAAATTGCTACATTTAATGCTGCAATAGTGTTTAATAATGGGAATTTTGGCAGAAAGAAAGTTATGCATCAGTTAGGGTATCAGCCTGGTGTGTTTATGGAAACAATTTTGCAGAGTATCGACAACATTCGCATCGCTGGTGCAGAAAGAGCTATGAAATTAATGTAGAAAGAAGCAAGACAGAAGAGGAATTTAGAAAGAAAGGCTGAAGAAGACCAGAATGAGGATACAGACTTAAAATTAAAAGGCAAACTGAATAATACTTATTGTATTTTTAATTGCCTTTCCCCGTAACTTGCATTTTCTACAACTTCAACCCATTTTTCCCCTCAAACTACTTCATCTACAGTGATGAAATTTAGCACACAGCTTTCTTATGTCACAATGAACATTTTGTTGGTTCTAGAATTTAAGATTAAGCTCCAGATGGAATGTGATGATACAAAATATATGAAATTATTTTAATTTTTAAAGGATGCATATGATTAAAATTTTTTATAAATTCTACACAGCTTCAATAAGAAATCTAAAAATTCATTTTTAGTGTGTTTTAAAATGACATACCAAATTTCAGAAAGATAGTGTATGTGAATTTTGAAAACAAAAAAGAAAAAAAAACTGGGCTTAAGTTTGTAAATATCTCTGCATATAGAAAAAATATCTAGCATTAGTTATAAACAATGGAAAATTATGAAAAAAATTGTGTATATTAACTGTATTATCTTAAATGAGTATACTAAGTTTCACTTCTCTAACTTAAAAACTTTGGATGTTATGGCTATTTATGTAAGACCCAGAATATTTTCATACGTCCCCCCTTAAGAGAGGAAAAAATAATGTTTGAGAATGACTTCTTTTATAATTTTCGTTAAAGAAAACTGACATTTAATTTATTCCAAGACAGTGGAGCAAAGTAAAACAAATGTAAATAAGTACTTATATTCCACGATTATTATTTTAAAAACCCGTGATTAGATACATGTTTGGAACGACTGGCAAATAATTGTACTGTATGCAGCATTCTTAAGTTTGAAAACTGTCAAAAATAGTGAAACCTAGAAAATTAAGCATTAGATGTATATTTTATCCTGCTATCCTTCAGGGGAATAGCACTCTAAGAGGCACAATACACACGTTGTATAAATCCATTTATATAACACATTTGGAAATACAATAACATTTGAAGATATTGCGTGTTAATTAGGGATTTCAATTAGGGATTTATTTTGAGGACTAAGTTCATCACCACATCCCTCATATGATGCTTTCATGTAATGCTGCTAGGACAAAACAAATTTCTTATTACTGAAGTACAAGATGTGAATTACCTTATAGCATGCCAAACAAACTTTTTATTTTTGGCAATTTTTGGCCACTTTCTTCCTGACCAAAGCTCAGCTGTACGTGTACTAATGTATAAACTTGTATAGCTAAACCAGCCATATGGGGCGGCTTTGAAGCTATCTCGGGGGTTGATACCATTCCCTTTAAAGGGGGTTTATGACGTAGCCTGCTCATCAGTAACGCCACGGGGCTGGGTGTGGCGGGCTGAGTTTTATAACTCAATATAGGCAGGCTATATGCCCTAATTGGTGCTGCTAAGGGGGCTATCAAATAATGAGGTTGAAAATTTAAAGCAATCCTTCCTTTCTCTCGACGCGAACAATCAATAGCTCCGGGCACAGCCTTGGCACAATTACTTTCAGAAATTCGGGAAGTCTTTAATGAGTTTTGCGATTGTTCTACTTGCATAGTGCTTCATTCGTCTATCAAGATTGGCTTTCCCAGGTTTCTTCGTTAAACTTTGTACATCAGTCCTTTCTCATGTTCTACACAACCTCTTCCGGACAACTTTAGTCAGTATTTTGTTGTAATATTGAGAAATCTATTAAAACTATTTTAGAACAAAGATTTAATTAATAAAACATACATTTATTTAAAAATTATAACGTTACATAGTGATTCCATCAAGTATTTGTCCACACCTAAATGGGATCTGTTACATTAATGTTCACTTCTATAGGAATTCCCGTTTATTGCTTTCTATTATGCACTTATAATTAGAGAAAGTAAAAATTCAATGCCAAGAAGTAACCGGAAATGCATGTTTTGACACCCTCTTAATCTAAAAAAAATAACAGTTTTGAAATCCTTTTATATGTGCATGTGTGTGTGTGTGTGTGTGTGTGTGTGTGTGTGTGTGTGTGTGTGTGTGTGTGTGTGTGTGTGTGTGTGTGTGTGTGTGTGTGTGTGTGTGTGTGTGTGTGTGTGACTTTTCAGGAACATAATAAATCCTAGATTTATCATTAGTAATAATATTCCAAATCAAATATAAAGCACTGGCTGGGAATGTTTCCATTTTTTGCACCAATCAATTGTTATTTGGATTGGAAATCAGTTAATGTGGAATCTATCGATAACATTTTTTTCTCTTTTCTGTCTATTGATGTAATATAGTTTGAATTTGACTCATACTAATGCACAATGTCTTCTTCTTCTGTAACTTCCCTAGTTTTACCACTATCGTGGTGTTAGGGGATTCTTGATCCTCTATGTCTTATGCCTTTAGTTGTCGGGTGAAGAACAGGAACTCTGGATCAGATAAAGAGCCCAGGATGGGTGATCAGCCCGATGACTGATATGAGGGAAGTATATGACAGAATGAGGGTGAAATGAATGGAAGGAAAGATGATGGAGCAATGTATGGAATGATAGCAAGGGATACCGGAGATATCGGAGAAAAACCACCCCTGTCCGTGTTGTTCACCATAAATGGGATGAACCCGGGCCACCTTGGTGAGAGTCAAGCGATCTGACCTCTCGGCCACGGCCAAATAAATTCATAAGATATTCGGTATTGAACAGCATTGTTCGAACAGCAGCAATATTTTTATTAATTGCAGTAGTTTTAGGGAGTTGTTCACGAAATAAATCAGGAAGGAAAAACAGATCTCTTTTAATTCGCTATATCAATTAAAAATTGTTGCCTTAAATGAGGTTTCTTCATCAACTCCATTTCTAACCTGATCTTTAGCCGTTAATATCGATTTAAATCGTAAATAAATTATAGCCTGGACATGTTCTCAAGTCATATTTAATTTTGGGTAAACACAAAATCTTTAGATGATAATAATTAACAAACTATTAGAGAAATTTAAAAGAACTCACGGCAGTCAACTTGCAAAACGTTCAAAATCACTTAGCAAATGCAACAAACTTTATTTATTTTTAGAAACATTCTAAAACTCTGCAGTGTAGCATTAGTAACACTGACATTTAAAGCAAACTCAAGAGGCTTTGAACCGCTTAATATATACTCTTTGCTTCGAAACTTTCCAGTAAATCGATTAAATGGCAGCCCCGCTTAATTGCTATTTGAGGTTAAGTTTTGCGCCCAAAGCTCTTGAACGCTTTTCCATAAAACCGGATTCCTTTATTAGACTCGGTAGACTTAAACGGTGGGAAAATTTAGCTTTCAAAACTCTTGTTTGGAGAGGGTACAAAGGTTGAAAGGTTTATGAAAGATTGAAAACGCTGTCTGTCGATATGCCTTTAATGGCATCCGAAATCCCTCTCTCATGGGAGCAACAAAAAACTTTGGCTCTTCTGTAGCTGAAAACACTTTCAGAAGACATAGGTACCGCTGTGGCACGGAATTTGGAGAAAAGTAAGTGATATTTATCTGGTAATTTGTTAATATCATAAAAATAAATCAGTTCAGGATCCTAAATACAGGGTGTCCCACATAAAGCCTGTACGCCTCATAGTCCCACTGCGTCTAGCTCATTTTGTTCATATTTGTTCATATTTGGCGCCTGTTTTCTTATAAATAATGTTAGCTATACTGCGTGATCCATTGTTGGTGTTGTATAATTTAGTTTGACAGCAATTGTCGTGAATATTGATAGGAAAATAATGCAGTTCTCAATTGAAAAATGAAATGATATAGTGAAATTTTATATAAGAACAGGCTCCATTAAGGAGTCTAAAGAAACGTTTAGGGATAAATACCCTCATGACAAGACAACCACAACCAGCACAATTCAAGATGTGCACTAAAGGTTCCATCGTGAATATGAAGAAGAACAAGCATCCGATAGTGAGAACCTCTCCGGTAGTCGACAGAATTCGAACAAATACGATTAACACTGCAAGGTATCTGGAGATCTTTGAACGCTTTGAAGCGGTTTATTGGGACGATGGTGGAAGCAGATGAATTTCTCAACTTTAGTTGAAGATCTTGAAGAAATCTAGAAGTTACCCCTACAAATCTGGATCTGTAGGCGCATCAGTAATTTTGAAGCAATGGGTTCTTTCTCCCAGGGTCCTAGTATCGGAACTGAGAAATATTAGATTTTACTGCTGATTGATTAACTTTTCAATCATACTTTCCCAAAGAAGAATATTTTATTCCACATATATAATTCGATGCTTAATGTTACAAAATCATGGAGATTATTGATAATTGCATTTTCTCCTGCTATTAATGATGCAAAATACTAATTATAAATTAATAGCACACGTCTATTATGCATCACAGAAATGCATTCATTTATAACTCCTTATCTGTACACTTACAGAGTAATACTGATATACGTCTATCCTCTACGAATGTTCCTTGCAGAAGAAAGATCTTTGAAACATATAACAACTTCCTCTCTTCTGAGGTTGTCATGGTTCCACATCACCTACCTTACATTATATCTCTATTTCATTACACATTTCAATTTATTTAACTATTCTTTTTAAACAACAGAAAATAACTGCTACAGCTTTCTTTGCAGAATTCACATAAAATGAAAAGAAGTATGACATCTTCCAAGATGGTGCTACAGCCCACTCATCCAACTAGTCTATGATTCATGTCAGCAGAGTGTTTCCTGAAAACAGGCTTGTCAGCAAAAATCTGTGGTCTCCACAATCACCGGATTTAACAAGCTGCGACTTTTATTTATGGGGATCTGATCTCTGAAAAACAAAGTTTATGCAAACAACCCTCGGACAACAGACCAACTTAAAGAGAACGTTACTAATGAGATAAATAACACCTCGCCTCAAGAATTAGAACGTGTCAACCAGAACTTTCCCGTAAGAGAGGCAACGCCTGGATGTCGGTGGAGGGCACTTCCAGCACTTGTTATAATCGTTTAGTCTGGCCTATACTGTATTTATCCTATATTTACATAGGAAGTTGCTTGGTTGAGAAATTAACATAACATAACGTAATGTAATGAATGGAGTGAGGCGTACCGGTTTTTTGTGAGACATCCTGTAACTTTGACTTCCTTGTGAAAAGATATTTGTTAATAAACTAAAGATGCAGTTGTTTAATTGCATTCAAGTCTGAATAATTTTAACTTTATCACGTACATAGTAGATAGATAAGTATTGTATTCCTTCACAAATTTCTACATCCCGAAGTACATATTTCTAGCCCTCTTGAATAAAAAAGGACATTTTTAGTAAGAAAGTCCGTATAATAAATGAAAGTATATGTGTGTATGTGAGCATTATTAAAAATCAACACAGAGTGTCGCTAACACAGAGTGTTCGATAACCACCTAATGTGTGTTTCTCCGTCCATTCGCGAACACGGACTCTGATGAACTTTCCGTACTTGTTGTCCCCTTCACTCGCCACTACAGAGTGTTTTTCCTAGCAAACAACAAACGTCGCCATTGCACAAATTTCCCCTTCTTTTTGCCGAATTTTGGACACTTTAGAGGTCATGTGACCTGTTACTCGTTCCTTATAGGTTGTGTTTCATCCCTACTCTTAAATTTAATCGCAATTTCTAGTTTCTGAGACATGTATTCCACGCAACTTTCACTTCCCCACGGTCTAGGTGGGGAAGTGAAGCACGTTTGAAAAATAGGTATCTTAAATCCCCGGTGTCTATTCTCTCATCACGTATCATGTGTAGACCAATGCATCGGCAGGCGACTCGCTGTCGCTTGGGTCTGTCCCTCGGGCGATTTTTGAATAATGCCACCTTTGTCGGCTCAACACAAGGAAAATTCCAGTGAGGGTAAGTGTTCATTTTCCCGGCTCTCTTTACACGTTGGGTTCACGTGCTTGCAATAAAATATATGTATTGGGATTGCCTGTTTAGTTTCTGCACCTGTATATTTAATCATTATACTCTATATTTGTTATAACTTAGCTTAATTCATATTGTGGTATCTATCCAACCTTAATTATGCATTTAATATTACTTTCGCGGTTATTATGCCAATGTTATGTCTAACAGGGACGGTATCAGACTGTATGGAGTGTGGTAATTCCTGAATTTTTTCTATGGCTGTTCAAGCAGAGTGGAGTGTTGTATTATCCTGTTGCAATAGAACAACTATTAAAAATATATTTCAGTTAACTAATGCTGGTTATTTCCGTCTCAAAATTTCATGAACTCGTTCCTGTTGTTGAGAATAAATGTCCTCATCAGTCGACATCCCGTTAGGAACAAACTACCAGTGAATGACTCACACCTTCAAAATTCTACCAGACATACAACATTACTTTGGGACCGAACTGATTATTTTTAACGACGACTTTGGCAGATTGGCAGGGATCAAGTCAATGTTTGGAGGCATTGGGATTTTGGTAATAAACCCATTTTCATCACAATTGACAATCTCCTGACAAAGCTATCATCCATGGAATTACGGATATGCTGACAACAGATATCAGCTCTACGTTCAACCTGTTGAGGTGTCAGTTCATGAGATACAGATCTACAGCTTCTGTATGATTTTCCAAATGTCTTAATGCGGCGATATATGGTATCTTTTGGTGCACCAAGTTCTTCTGAAGGCCTACTTTCTGTGGATTTTCTCGCAAAGCTTGACATCCTCAATATTTCATACTTTAGGTCTTTCAGAACGTGGTAAATATTTAGTGTTTTCGTCTCCATTGTTGAAACGTTGGAACCATCGTTGTGCCACACGCTAACGATATCTTCTCCTTCCATATACTCTTCGAGCTGCGGCAGCGGCTTTATAATTTTGTTTCCAGTAGTGTTTTAGAAGGAGTCTAAGTTCAAACTTCATTATCTCCATTTTGCGATTGTTTATTAACAACTGAAGACTGATACATGCTCAGAATGTACGCAGCTAGCTATGACATCCTGTAAATATCATTGATAAACCAAAGAAACCAATAAATTTTCCAAAACACCAAAATAAAAAAACTTTACTTATGAGACAACCGAATATCATTTGCATGACTTTCGTTATACCAAAAATATTTATTAATAAGCTCAGTAGATCCGATATATTCATATTCTATTATTCTTGCTGAAGATTTTTAACATGTTAATCAATACTGGGAAGTAATACTATTGTGAGCAATTTAATGTTGATCTTATAATATAAAAACTATATTTTTAAGTAAATAAACTCTTTAACAGTGGTAAACCTATTATCGAGTGGAGAAAGGAACTAAGTCAAGTTTTTGCAAAACAAATTTTTACAGTAATTACTAAGAATTTATATATTGCCGCCAGACATTGTTGAGCCGTGGCCGGCGCATGCAAAAGAGACAGAGAGGCCAATGCATGGTCGCATAACGCTAATCACTTGCCGAGAGAGAGAGAGAGAGAGAGAGAGAGAGAGAGAGAGAGAGAGAGAGAGAGAGAGAGAGAGAGAGAGAGAGAGAGAGAGAGAGAGAGAGAGAGAGAGAGAGAGAGAGAGATAGAGTTCCATGGTGTTCTCGCTACATTACGAAAGATAGTGTGGCTTCGGCAACTTACGAGAAACAGCGGCTCGTGTATCAATGCGGTGAGTCGGCAGGGAGAGAACAGAATCGCTAGTGAGCTGTTTATTGTGTGTGTGGATATTTGAACTGTACCAAGTCGCAAGTTGAGAACTGACAATCGTGTAGTGATTTGAAAGTGAATTCTTTTGATTGTTTACGTGTGGTGAAGCCACGAGAGACTGTTTGTGTATGTTACGTCATCTTGCTACGAAGGGCTGTACAAACTGCCTTTCTACAGAAATAAAGAGCATGCATTTTGAACTTCTGCAAACTAGACTTTTAATTTAACAAACCCCCAAAGTCACTATATATATATATATATATATATATATATATATATACTGGACTGCAATAAAGAATACGATAAAACATCAAACATAAATTTATGAAAATAAGTTTATCGGCTAAGCTATTGTCTTCCTTGAAAACTTAAAATAAATGACAGTTCCTTTCTCTGCCGAACGACTCATATGTTGATGTTTTTTTATTTTTTAAATGTTACTTTGAAATGTAATTTTCTTTAAGCTTATATGGGTGCATGGGTTGGGTCACACTGGTGAAAACAAATTGACCGAACACAATTTTTCAAAGTTTGAACGTTATTTCAATGAATCAAAAAATCGTACAGTGACTATTAATAGAAATAAATGGAAATCCGAGCATATTTTCTTATTTATAAATTTTATGCTCTGAACTTATACAACAAGAAATAAGGTATTCATTTATAAAAAGTCTGTTTGGCTGTTTTAAGGATGTAAATGTCGGCGCTGCATGGCAGGGAAAATGATTTTATCTGTAAAACTTAGTCCCGCGGATTAGGGGATCACCCTGACACCCCATGAGATATATAAGTCTGCTGGGAGGAGGGGGAGCCGATTTTATAGGATGCCACTGGAGAATTTATATCTGCAAACTGTGGGAACACTGCCCCCTGTTTCCGGTCGCCCTCTGCCTACTTTAACCCCATCCCTCCCTCCAGTCGGGGACGTAGGTACAAAATATCTTCAATAGATCGAAAGTTCCGCCTCCTTACCTCGCTATGCTTCACATATCAAATCAGTAGAGGAAAATGGCAAGGAAAAAAAAGAGGATTTTTATTTTTTTGATTTCCTTCATGTCTGTTTTTAGAACTTTTCGAAATATCATGCGCCCACAGTAAATGTATCACTGGTGAAGGATTTGTCCAACTACCCTATGTAGTCTCAGAGCTGAATCATAAATACTAGTGAAATTGAAAGATATCAAATCTGCTCTCTGAGTGGCTTCAAAGTTTTCCTGTTAGGAAAAGAAAAACAATAATAACAAAAGTAAGATAATACGCTAAGAAAAGTGCACGTCGAAACTAAAAGAAGAATTAAAACTTCCTGTACCAAACAAACTGGAGCAAGTCAGGAAAACAAGTCGACTTTATAGCATCACTTTTAAGACATGTTTTATTCAGTGACGCCAACGTCTTATGAGAAGTCCAGAGGAAAAACAACATTTGCTGATAACATGGCACTGCTGGAATGGAACTTAAGGAACGGCTAATGGAGATAAATGAAAACATTGAGGATTACGGGATGAAGATAAATGGAACAACATTACATTTCAGGTGCGTTCGCAACTTTTTGTATCTTGTGTTCTAATATTTAATGAGAAATAATTCTAGGATAAAATCGGATAGGATAAAACCGTACGGAGGGGATTTACACTGCGACCTGACTTATTCTATTGTACCTATACCTGAAGTGAGGCATCCCCGGGAGGAAGGGTGAGGCGAGAGGAGATAGAGGGCGGCCGACTGAAGGAGTCACGACAGTGCAGCCCGCCTCGGTAGTGTAGATTGTAGCATACGTCTCTCACGGTCAAGAAGTCCGGAGTTCGAATCTCGGTCAGTGCGAGTTACTTGGATAAGATTCTTTTGGCTCTATGGAGCTTGGGCTCATTTGAGGATCATTTCACCCATTTCACTCATCGTAATTAAGGACAAACAGTGCAGAGTGCATACGATGCGAACGAACGTACGAACATGCAGAAGACAGGGCCCCACAACTAGCCGATTATTGGAAACTCTCCAACAGGCCAGTAAACTGGTATCCCACCCACGTTGTCCTGAAACGCTCACTGGACCGGCCCAGAGACCGTCCAATGAAGGAGGAATTTCTTACCAGGAGCATATTATTTTATTATGCAGCGCCGAGAGTCCTGCCGACACTTCTATCTTAGAGGGTAGTATTCAGTAAATAAAAAACAGCAAATATCTGTTTCTGCAAAAGATAGTTTGGGTTAAGGATTTTTTTTAAAAAAAATATTCTTGTTGCACTTTGGAAGACTTTGAACTTATATATGAAGTTTGGTATTTATATTATTCATTTTTGGGTTACGTTGCTTCTTATATATACGGTCGGACACAGAAATTTTCCTAAAACACTTTATTAATGGCCTCAAAACATTTATTTATGCTGAAATTTGTATATCGAATTTTCGTCAGAGTACACTCTTGCTTTTCTTACCAAAGGTAAGCAGAAGAAAAAAAATGCGAACTCCAAAGAACACACAATAGGAATGCAATGGTGGGTGATGGGATACAATAAAACATACCAATGATTAAAAATATGATAGAGAAAAACGATGTAATATGCTGCACTATTAAACTACTAAAGTACGTGGGCTGTTGAATAAAGAATGATCACAAATTGTGCCTGACATGGACTTGCAATGTTTTCAGGACATCCCTGTAGTATTGTCCAGTTACTGATGTGTGTGCAGGTACAACATGATAATAAACCATTCCATGACTATCAAGAATATGAGATGACCATAACTTTCTCAGCAGAAGCAACCATTGCTTTTTGGGGGGGTTGTTGATGAAGAAGCTTTGCTGTTTGCTCTCAGGATCAAAATGATGTAGCCAAGTTTCATCAGCAGTGATTACGTTTGAAAGAAACTCCGGATCTTCCTCTAACATCAACTTTAACTGCATGTTACCTCCATTGCAGCGGTAGGCAATACTGAACATATCTGAACTTGGTTCTCACAGGCGCGAACCAGGAGTACCAACAATGAAACTACTACGGCGTGTTTGTTTCACATTAAGCTAACAGAATATGATAAGATTGAATTATCGTGCGAAAAATTATGACCGTAAAAATTTATGATCATTCTTTATTGAACAGCTCTCGTATGCATTATTCAAAAGACTTAAATATTGGGAAATTCAAATAAATAGGAAATACTCGGAAAATACTAATCCTACAGAATAGTTCGATACAGATTGGGTATATTAAAGAGTTCTCCCTGTTGTGTAACATATTTCTCTCATGTTTAAAAGTCAGTAAGAATGAAGATGATTTCACAAGTTTTTTAAAAAACAATGAGCTAATTTCGTGAATATTTTCACATTTAAAGACATTTAACTTGAATACGAACGATGTGGCAAGGAATATAAGAGCTCTTGAGGAAAGTTATGAAGTGTTGAAAGAGAAAGCACAGGATATAGGATTGGTAGTGAACGTTAGTAAAACCAAATATATGAAGATGGGAGATGATGCAGTGTAAGAAGAAAACTTACAGTTAAATTACATGAAAAGGAATATCAAAGAGTTGAAACATTTGAATACCGGGGATCAATAATAACAGTAGATAATAAATCAGTGGAAATTCAGGAAAGGCTATGAAGTGGTAACAGATGTTTTACGCCTTGCAGAATATATTTAAATCAAGGAACGTCAGTAGGAATACTAAAATTAAAATACATACAACTGTACTGAGACGAATAATAATCTGTGGTTCAGAAAGCTGGATGTTGAAAATGAAAGAAGAACAATGGTTATTATGGTGGGAAAGGAAGATTTTGAGAAAGATATTTGGAGAGATAAGGGATTTGGGTGGAGAATGCGGACTAACTTGGAGTTACAGTGCCTATTTGGACAACCAAATATAGTCGTGGAAATTAAACAAGGAAGGATAAGGTGGATTGGTCATGTGCAGAGAATCCCGGAAGCTGGTGTAGTTAAGAAGATATTCATTGGAAAGCTTGATGGAAAAATGAGAAGAGAAAGACCCAGGAAAAATGGGTAGAAGATGTGGAAGACGACTTGAAAAAATTGGGCTTTAAAGGCTGGAGAAGAAAAGCAGAGGACCGAGTAGAATGGAAGAGGGTGATTAGGGAGTCCAAGGACCTAATTGTCCTGTAGTGCCAACTATCATCAACTTGAATACGAATTTTGCTGTATAAGGGGATTTTCATTTCATTTCTTCCCCCCTCGCATTAAAAAATCCACACACACACACACACACACACACACACACACACACACACACACACACACACACACACACACACACACACACACACACACACACACACATCTTAAGAACATCCTTCACTGCAATAGATGAACATTTCCTTAATTTACCACTGATGAACAGCAGGGACCATATAATATTCACAAATGTGTAAATTGTACATCAAGTGAAATAAAATACAGCATTAACACTATTACTCCACAAACCTGTTGCATTCCTTCCTCACTCTGATTAGTCAATCTTGAATCACCATGGCTGTGCTTTTAAGTCATGCTCGTAAATGAAGCCAACATGATATAAAGATAGTGCATACGGAAATGTTCTTTAGTGTTTCCGGTCAAATCGATTATCAGAATTATCTTCAAAGAGCTCTGTCTGGGAAATACACGATATATTGATTTCCAGATGTCACTGTAAACCTCGTACGCATTCCTTATTGTATGTTCGTTCAGGCTGTCTGTCAAATTTTGAATGATATATCTCTTGAGAATGAAGTTTAGAAAATGTCTTATCTGAAATGACACTAGGATGCATCGCTGGAATATGCGAAAGTAGGTCGTGTTATAAATCAATGCTGTGAAATGACACGTGAAAGCTATAAAGTATTGGATCAGAATGTTGCCAAGATCCAGGAAGAAGGCATATAAGGTGCAGCAATTTCACTACTTTCGTGTTAAAATCAGCATGTAATATATCACTGAGACTTTAATGTTTCTCACAACTGCTGTTTAGCATGGATAAGCAGCTCCTAAATGCTTTTTAGGTACAATGGCTCCTCATCCCGGATGAATTTTGCGTAACTCGTAAACTTAAGAGATGGGCAAAATCTTACTACACAAAATGTAGTTATAACACAGTTTATATCAAACTATTTTTCCGAATGTTCCAACACTTATACTTTTCTCAAATAGAGAATTGCCATTTTTTGTTTTTGTATCTTGCAAAGAGAATCGAATTTCAAAGGCACCTTATATGCAGTAAACATTTCTTTCAAGATTTGGTTATTGCTTAAAGAGCATTGTATTCCAATTGTTCCCTTTGCAGCATTATGTCTGCAAAAGTTTATCTGGATTAGTAGAGGAATAACAGTTTGTAAAAATAGTGCAAGAGTTTTTTTTTTTAATTTACGTCCTCCACGTTAAGTCATATCGTACGATGAATGAAATGGGTGAAATGATGCTCAAATGAGTCCAGAGTCAACGGAGCTTAGCGTTAAGTGACATTCATCTTTCAGGCTAAGGGAAAAACCCTGAAAAATCTATAGAGGTGGGCAGTACAAGATTGGGTGCACACATTAGATTTTTATGAGGTCTACTTCGTGTATTTTCTTAACTAGTTCCTGTCACTGTTACATTAAGGTACCCATTTATAAAATAACGTTACACTTTGGCCATATTAAGTGTTAACATTTTTCAAGTGGACATAATACGAGGATCTGTGAGTCCCGGGCCTTACAGTAAAAATATTAAATATTTTTTTCTTTATTTCTCAACATAATCTCCAGAAAGGCTAATATAATTGTCATAACGATGTTCTAATTTAATTAAAACATCTCTATAGTGCGAATTAACATGGTCCTCAAAACAGCTGTTCAACGCATCAATGACCTCCTCGTTGCTGTGACATCTATCTTCGTCCTTCAAGAAATTTTTTGAGGTTCGGGAAAAAGGGATAGACACTAGGTGCTATATCTGTCGAATATATATCCCTGTGCGTCCCAGAAAACACTTGCCACAATCTTGTTAGCTGACAAAATTGGCTTTGCTTTTTTTCACCTGCTTTTGCTTTTTTTTGATTCACCTGGCGCAATCCACTGTTTTGACTTTCTGGAGTGTAATGATGTATCCAAGTTTCATCCATGGTAATACGTCGTCTCAAAAATTCACTGGGACTTTTACGGTTACAGTTTTTCTCCGCAACTTTAAATTATGTGTCAACAAACGTGGCACCCATCTTGCACAGACCTTGCGAAAGCCCAAAAATTACTTAAAATATTACCCGAACGTTCTTTTGATATATTTAAAGCCTCTGATATCTCCAAACAACTTTAATCTGCGGTCTTCCAGTACTAAATGATGAATTGTTTCAATGATCTCTAGAGTTGTGACTTCCACAGGGCGTCCAGAGCGAGGCTCATCACTAGTGCTCGTACGTCCCATTTTAAACTCTGCAATCCCATTTAAATCACTGTATATGAAGGGGCAGAGTCTTTCAAAGTATTGTCCATTTCCTCCTTGATTTATTTTGGCGTTAAGCCTTTCAAGTGGAAGTATTTAGTCACTGCTCGTTTTTCCAAATCCTCCATTTTCGTAAAACCACTGCACTTGTCTTGTTTAAAATCTATCATTAAAAAACGAAACAAGCTATTAACCTGTAACTATAGATGTAAACTAGTCTAGAGTTAAACTATATAATGCTCTCCGTGCGCAGTGGTGCCATCTCTATGTGAGGCCTGGTACCCTCGTATTAATTGACGAAATGCAGAATCGGTAACTATTGTCTGTTCAATAGCTTATTGAACACTTTATTTGGCGCCTTTACATATATTGGTGGCAGAGACCGTTAGAACATGGAGAGTGTATGTTGTAATTTCAATATTAATAAATAGGCTCAACAGGTTGTTACACCAGAACCTCTCCTTTGTATTTATAAAGGTCACTGACAGTGCGCATGACATGAAGAAAACAACACCGTAACTTTGCATTGCATGTTGCATGTTGTTGACGAAATGCAGAATCGGTAACTATTGTCTGTTCAATAGCTTATTGAACACTTTATTTGGCGCCTTTACATATATTGGTGGCAGAGACCGTTAGAACATGGAGAGTGTATGTTGTAATTTCAATATTAATAAATAGGCTCAACAGGTTGTTACACCAGAACCTCTCCTTTGTATTTATAAAGGTCACTGACAGTGCGCATGACATGAAGAAAACAACACCGTAACTTTGCATTGCATGTTGCAATCCATTAAAAGCAATCACGCCACCTTTTGCTGCTCATTGTTGTTGGCAACAAAGTTAACTTAGCGCTTAATGGATTACTTTATTTTATGAACAAAGAGAACATTCATTTTAATTACAACTTTAATGGGATGACATTATTATGCAATTACTTTGTAGCATCTTTACTTTAATTTTCTTTAATTGCTGTTTCTTGGAAAACCTCAATTAAAGGAACAGTATATGAACAATAATCGAGATAAACATATAATAAGGAATAAATAATACAGAGTAAACATTAAAACAATACATTCTGTAGGTTGTTTCCTTTTCTTCCTGTATATATGTCGCTTTTAACATCACAGGTCATAATCGCAGCTTTCTACCTTTGGAACAACTGCACATCAGATGTTCCTTTAGACAATTACATTAAACTCACTCACACATTTGTATTCACAGCTTCAAGTTCTACGAAAGAAACAGAATAATCTCGCTGAAGAAAAACATTCTTAGTCTACAGACGAGAACCGAGGTATTTTATGCAGCGCCACGCTATTGCCCATTTGTAATGAAATTCTTCGTTGGGATGATGCTTGAAGTGAAATTCTCCCAATGTTCGTGATAAAAATTTTATTTTCAGAGTCGAAAGTTACTGTTGAATTTTTAATAATTTTATATGTATTATTTGCTAGCCCGTTGATCGATCTTGAAATTCTGGCTGCATTGATCGATTTATAACTTTTTTTATTTGTTTCGCCCCGTCCAGTTCTCAGTCAAAGTATGCATTTTTTTTTTATTTTGGAGTCGTGGTCTCGGATTTATGTGAATCCCTTTCGAATGACCACTTAACTGGAGTTTTTCCGTGGTTTTGTCTTGTTGCCCTGGGATGGCTTCTTTAATCTACAGGCTCAATTTCTTCCCTTCCTCACTTAGTCCGAACTGGTGGGCTGGGCAGATGGATTTATCAATACGTAAATTACAGCATATCCGAACCTCGCCCGTCACCACCAGCTTCAAAATATATAGTTGTCCCCTACAGAATACATAAGTCGCTTCCAGCGCTTCTTCCAATTATTGAGTAGCATCTGGAGGACATCTTTAATGAACGTGTTTAGTAATGCTATGCTTAGATTTCCTCTAAAAACTTCTGCGTTTCACATTGATTCTCATCTTGTGGGGAGTAACTCGAAGGGATCAAAATCGGATGGTTTTTAGACGAGAAGTTGCATTTTCCCCCAGGAACTCTTGCATTAGGAGGAAGGCAGTCTGCGATGTCGTTTTGTCGTGATAATGAGTCTGCTCATTCGCCACATTTTGGACAAAATCTTCTGGTACATACCATCCAATAGTATATAAGGTATAAACATTCGAATTACAATGTTCAATGGTAGTAATAGCAGCAGCAGTGATTAATAATAATAATAATAATAATAATAATAATAATAATAATAATAATAATAATAATAATAATAATAATAATAATAATAATAATAATAATAATAATAATAATAATAATAATTAATAATAATAATAATAATAATAATAATAATAATAATAATAATAATAATAATAATAATAATAATAATAATAATAATAATAATAATAATAATAATAATAATAATAATAATAATAATAATAATAATAATAATAATAATAATAATAATAATAATAATAATAATAATAATAATAATAATAATAATAATAATAATAATAATAATAATAATAATAATAATAATAATAATAATAATAATAATAATAATAATAATAATATAGTTTTTTCACCTTTCGATTTATACTTAAATCATGACTTCGTCCATAATACTAATAATTATATAACATAATACTATATACAACAGTATGTGCAATATGAAATAGCCTATACAAGAAGTAATATTTACAAAGTTACTACAAGTTTATGCCTTTAAATTCCTGGATGCTAAAAGGTACATGTTCTAAGAGTGCTTTTGTTAATGAACATTTAAATTTGCTATAGACCTGAACTTTGAAATGTCCAGGTAATGTATTGTATAGGATAGTCCCATGGTGAGTAATGCTACTGCGACTCTTATTGGTGCGACAGAATGTGGTATGTATGTGATTTAATGATGTGGTGCTGTGTGTGTGTGCGCGCGCGCGCGTGTGTGTGCCATTTATTCTGAAGAGATTTCTATTTTTATGGATGAAGCATGATGTTTCCAGAATATATATGGAAGCTAGAGACAACATTTTTAATTCCTTAAATATTATCCTACTAGGTGTTCTTATAGGTACTTGCTTAATTGTTTTTGTTATTTTTGTTTGTAATTTAAAGATGACATAAAAATTTGCGGACATGCCCCATACTGGAATGCCGTAAGTTAGAATTGCGTGAACATATCCAAAGAACATAGCTTTTAACACACTTGTGATACATACATTACTTGCTACTCTGAATGCATAACAGATTTTCGACAGTTTATTGGCTAGATAATCAATATGTGTATTCCATTTTAGTTCCGAATCAATCCACACTCCTAAGAATTTAGTTTCTTTAGCTTCCTTTATTGAGTGAGTATTAATGTAAATCTGCAGTTCATTATATACTTTACCAGGACTGAAATTAATAAAAGTTGTCTTATCTACATTTAAGTGGAGTTTATTTCATACCAGCCATTTATGACTCCATCTTTTAGAGGTGCTGAAGTAGAATGCTTATCATATACTTTGACATACTGTTTCCTTTGACTGAAATACGACTCAAACCAAGCATTGGCTATACCTCTAATGCCGACTTTATCTAATTTGGTCAGTAATATTTTATGGTTAACTGTATCAAACGCCTTTGACAGGTCTAGAAAGATAAATAATTATAATGATGATACTACTACTACTACTACTACCACTACTACTACTACCACCACCACCACCACCACTACTACTACTACTACTACTACTACTACTACTACTACTACTACTACTACTACTACTACTACTACTACTACTACTACTACTACTACTACTACTACTACTACTACTACTACTACTACTACTACTACTACTACTACTACTACTACTACTACTACTAATAATAATAATAATAATAATAATAATAATAATAATAATAATAATAATAATAATAATAATAATAATAATAATAATAATAATAATAATAATAATAATAATAATAATAATAATAATAATAATAATAATATAGCAATATTTAAAACGTTCAAGCTGCTCATGTGAGACTGGCTCTAAGTATGATCTTCAAATATTCGTTTTAACATTTAAAGTGATAGCGATTTACTCAGTTTGGAGTAAAACTTTATGAAGATCTACATGAATGTCCCCAATCCGCCAGTACAGAATCGCAATAACACAAACAATGGAAGTGTTGTTATTTCGAACACTCTCCAAATGGTCAGAGACCTAAAAGGAAACCTCACCCCACCAAGCAATGAGTGTATCCATCTATCACTTGGAAGTAGCCAGTGTTAATGAAGTTAACTCCGGTGGTAGAGGATAATGGTGGGAACCTACAGCTTTTACCGTGTACTCCAAACCATTTCGAACTTAGAGGATGGACCATTAGTCGTTCCGTAATTTCAGAAAGTTGGAGTAGTACCTATCTCTGTAATATTCCTCATATGCATAACATTAATTTTGCTATTTGCCTTATATGCACCATTAATGGTTAACCACAAATGGGTTTATATAATATGACTGCTTATGTGCAAATTGCAGAAGAAAAGTTATTGTTTATATCAAATATTCAGTTTTGGTTGTAATGTGAGAAAAGAACTGACAGATTTCACTGCAGTAATGTTTAACCTGGAAAAACTTAAAATATCCAATAACGAATGCTTCAGAAATACATTGTACCTAAATTATTCAACATAAATGGTACACATTCTTTTTGCAGAAAGCATTTATATATTTTTTATGATTCCCGAGATATGGATAATTCAGTAAGAATGAATATACTTTCATAGGTAATTTTTTATGGAATTAAAGATGAGCATTTTATTTATCATGACCAGCATAATAACGGTACAGTACATTACAACACTTTAAGACTGTTATACTTGCTTACACGTAGTCTAGTAGGCAAGTAGGAATGGACCGGTTTATATACCATAATGCGATCAATTTGCCTTATCGGTCCCCCAGATTATAGGTAATTATCATGAGGGCCGTGTCGTGGCTGAGTGGTTAGCCCGCTTGATTCTCACCAAGGCAGCCCGGGTTCGGTCACTGGTTTTCCCCACCATCTCATTCAACCGATGCTCCATCTTCATCTCATGTATCATCAGTGTCACCACCTGTGGTGCCGCATATAGTAAGTGGGTGTCAAACACTACACATTTCACTTCATTTGACGGCAATTAAAATGCATGCGTGCATTCGTACATTTTCCCAAAACCTTTATTTTTATTATATTTTTTATCCAGAGGACGTCAAAATGAAAGTTTATAGCACAATATTGATTTCAAATTTTTGATTGGCATACAGTAGTTTTTGTTACCTTAGATGAGTAGCAGAGATAGACAAACAGTTGAAGAAAATGTTGTGATAGGTACGACACGCATTTCATGTCCTACAGTATGATGTCGCATATATGTTAAGATTCTTTTCTAAACAATAGACTGTAACAAAACTTTTAGGTGTATCATGGTCCTTGGGTGCACAATTATATTGTTTTGTTTTCACTATTGATTTAGATATTATTAGTGAGTGTGTGCACGTGTGTGTGCATGTGTGTGTGCACGTGTGTGTACGTGTGTGTGTGTGTGTGTGTGTGTGTACGTGTGTGTGTGTGTATGTGTATGTGTTTATATGCTTAATTTCATTCTGGTGACCTCGAAAATGAACATTTTGCCAACGAAATAAACTTTCTGCAAACGACCTTTAAATTTCCGACAACGACATGAATCAGGGTTTTAGCTCTTGAACGATGCATATGAAAAGCAATTTTTATCAAGCCAGTGTTTTATCATCATCGTCATCATCATCATCATCATCATCATCATCATCATCATCATCATCATCATCATCATCATCATCATCATCATCATCATCATCATCATCATCATCATCATCATCATTATAGGGCTGCGCTATGGCTGAGTGGTTAGACCGCTTGGCTCTCACCTAGGCGGCCCGGGTTCGATCCCAGGCGATCGAAAATTGGGATGTGTAGTGGACAATATGGCGCAGGGGTGGGCTTCCTCCGGGTCCTCCGATTTCCCCCACCATCATTCCACCACTTGCTGCATCAATCATTCATCTCAGGCGTTTGGCTGACCCCTCAACCCTGATTTCATCTACCAGGTCAGATGCTTCGGTTCCCTCGCTCTAAGGGAACCCAAGCACCTCCTAACCTCAGCATTGGTGAGAATGGGAGAAAAATTATTATTATTATTATTATTATTATTATTATTATTATTATTATTATTATTATTATTATTATTATTATTATTATTATTATTATTATTATTATTATTATTATTATTATTATTATTATTATTATTATTATTATTATTATTATTATTATTATTATTATTATTATTATTATTATTATTATTATTATTATTATTATTATTATTATTATTATTATTATTATTATTATTATTATTATTATTATTATTATTATTATTATTATTATTATTATTATTATTATTATTATTATTATTATTATTATTATTATTATTATTATTATTATTATTATTATTATTATTATTATTATTATTATTATTATTATTATTATTATTATTATTATTATTATTATTATTATTATTATTGTTATTGTTGTTATTGTTGTTATTGTTGTTATTATTGTTATTATTATTATTATTATTATTATTATTATTATTATTATTATTATTATTATTATTATTATTATTATTATTATTATTAAACACTTTCCTTCTAACTTCCATAAATGTCAGGGTTTCTGCTACAGTTTAGCGTAGGTTATGGTAGTGCAAGGTCAAGGTAAGCTCTTTTTGGAAAATTAAGCAAAAGAATGTGTCAAATTCGCATACATTTCTCTACCAATTCTTCAACATACTATTATTGAAAAGCTTATCATGCATCTATTTTGATCAATGGAAATAGAAATGTTTTATTACATAATATTTTCTTGTAGATACACATATTTTAAGAGGTGGTCACTATTACCTAATTATTTTAAATATTCCCTCCTTTTGCATTAGCAGAATCAATCTCCCTCTAAAAATACGAATAACATATTTCCATTTTAGAGAAGTATATATATTTTAATATAGAAACCAATAACAAGAAAAAAAACGGGGTATTTCACTTAAATTATGCGCTTTATCAAACTCTATGTTTCTGTGTAGTATGATTTTGTCTACCCCTTACGGCTTATCAATTAAGCACGTAAAAATTATCCAGAATGAAGACCTCATACCCTTCGATTTGGGGGCTAGCACGCTAATCAACAGACCACAGAGGCAGTCCAAATGCAAATTTTAATGACAGCTTTTACGTTCTTTTTCCCTTCAAAATATGGAACCGAAGAGCAGCCAATCAGATTAGAGTAACCCTTCCGCTTAAAAGTAGCGTGTGTGCATTTTCGCTTGAAATGTAAACGAGTGAAACACGCAAGTCGTCTATCCCCAGGGTATGGGACGGCGAACCTGAAGTTTCACCGCTATAATGAATATTTAAATTATACTTCTAGCGAATCCCAAGTTTATAAATATTTTATCACAGATAAAACAGACAGAACATGTGGTCCGTAGCGAACTGGGTTGACAGGAGATGGGTAGCGCAGGATTTATCTTGGGATTCTTGTGATGCAACAGAAATACTACTTTTAAATAAGGTTTCTAGTAGGTAGAGGAAGTATTGCAGTCCTTGAAATGTTTTATATAGACATTACCCTGAGCTCCTGAGTTTTGAGTATGTCCGTGAACATAACAGTAACAAAACATCGGGATGTTTTAATTCACGTCCTCCGACCTAAAGTCATATCGGACGATGAATGAAATGGGTGAAAAATGATGCTCAAATCAGTCCGGGGTCCCTGGAGCTTAGAGTTACCTGACATTCGTCTTTCAGGATAAGGCAAAACCCCGGAAAAAACCTTATCCATGTAACTCACCCTGACCGAGATTCAAACTCGTGACCTCTTGAACACGAGGCAGACACGCTACCATCTACGCTACCGAGGCGGGCTATTCTTTTATTTTAATGAAAATTATTATTTGGACTTTCCCTCGTTTTGAAAGTCACGCTTCGCCACTGGTATCAATGTTGTAATTACTTTGAACTGTTCAATACTTTTGTCATTTTTAAAGTGCTGTCATCATTGAGCCGTTACTCGGGATATTAAGAAAATTGAAATTTCAAGGTCAAAAGATTGGCTATTGCTTCAGCTTACTATAAGGTTATGATAACTACAACGAAATGAGTAAGAAATAAGAGTATTTCTGGAAACGATTAATTCAATTTGTATAAAGTATATAGAAAAATACACTTTTATAAGTGAGCTTTCTTTTGGAAAAGTAATTAAACAGAACTTTTGTTATGTGGAACGGGTTTGGATTGGAAACTTCTTCGAAGTAAGATTCATCTTTTTAATTTTCCCACTAGAAATAAGTTTTTAATAAAACATACGCTGTTTCTGCCTTATAAAAGTCTATTTTACAACAACAACAACAAAAGCAGAAAATGAATTGAATTGTTGTATGCAGAAAAATACCTAACATGTTTGTAAATTTAAAACTGTGTCACTGTTAGGCTATTCAACAGTGTCACAGCTATTCAACTGTCTAACAGAATTTCTTGCATGTAATTTTTTGTATTCCTTTCATGTTTGACAATTAATATAAACTACAAAATAATTCATGGAATACTAACACTTATTTTTAATTATATATTGTGAGAATATGCTTAATGGATAATTCAAACTGTAAACGTCTACTGAATAGAAACCACTACATATTGACTACAGCTACACATTTTGAGTAATTCAAGCTAATGCGAATTTTTCGTTTTTTCTGTACCATTTTAATATGGAATCAACGTAGCAGAGTTAACTCATTTAATCGTTACTTAGAGGCTAAGCTCCTTAAATAATTTGCTAATTCACGGAATTAAACTAACTGATTTCATTTTTAGCAAAAAAGAAAAGCAATGTCAGTAATATATGATCCTGGTGGGAAGAATACACATGACTTTCAAAGTGACTTGAAGATGTTACAGTTACCCAATAGCCTTAAGTTTCCTTGGGGACATTTTAAAATATTACACAAAACACTTAAAGAATTAGTTAAAACTCTGAGGACACCATGAAGCAAATATATTCTCATTAATGCAGCCGAGTGATTCAATCTAACCTTGTTCATTCTTAGGTAGTATGCAAAATACAAACCCATAGGACAACATTAATTTAAGAAAACTGAAGTCAAAGCTAAATAAAGATCAAATTTGACTATTATTACGTTATAATTGATGTCAGAGAGGAGGTCAACGAGTATTACATGAACTCGCTATTCCTTATTTTGTAAGGCCTTGAAAACCTAAGTAATTATTCCTATGTTGGCAACTACTACAGTTATGTTGAAGGACATAAAATTAAATAATTAATTATGTGTATAATAAATGGAATATAGAATTCTAAGCAAAACAGCAATTTTTGCCTTGCGACAAGGTTATCTGGGTCAAGTTTGGTTGAAATGTGTGTAACGTTATAGAAGCTTATAAGGAACACACCCTCAATAGCATACCTATAGATTTTTATATATACTAAGATATTATAATAATTGCAACAGCGTTATTGGTTATATCAAGAAAGCAAGAAGGAAGAAAGGAGCAGAGAAAAAAGCAGGAAAGAAAAAGAAAGAAAGGGATAAAGAGATGGAAGATTACTCTAACTCCGATATTTGAGAGCTGAGTGTCATATAAAAGTGATATATAAGGATTTTAATATTACAACCTTATGAGATTTTCCAGAATACCACGCCTCTGCTTTCACCTACGCTCCAAGAATTTATTTCCCCAAGGGTGCCTTTCATATCACGTTGGTAATTATATACAGAGTTCATTTTAGTACCTCATTTTCTTCCCGAAGAGTTTTTCATATTAAACTGCATTAATAAACCTCACATGCTACTAAAATCGATGCTATTTAAGAAGTCTATCTACATAAGAACATATTTTAGACGGGTTTGTCTGAAAATACGGCGTTTTCCTTTAATTCGTCCCAGAATTCCTCTCATGGTAAGATTAGTCTGAAGATGATAATAAATAAACTAAATAAATATATTAAAATAAACTATAGCCCATCTTTGTAAATTTTTAGTTTCTCTATGACACAGTAAGTAATAGGTGTCCAAAAATTGGATATGAAGTTTTCATAGAAAAGACATATCGAAATTTCTTGGATGAATGAATAAATAAATACGCACTTTTAGAAAAAGGTATGTGTGGATAATGTGTGTGTGAATGTGTGTGTGTGTGTGTGTGTGTGTGTGTGTGTGTGTGTGTGTGTGTGTGTGTGTGTGTGTGTGTGTGTGTGTGTTTGTGTGTGTGTGTGTGTCGCTGAAGTACGAGGGCTGTTCATAAAGAATGATCATAATTTTTTACAGTCATAATTTTTCGCACTAAAATTCAATCTTATTATATTCTGTTAGCTCAATGTAAAACAAACATGCCGTAGTAGTTTCATTGTTGGTACTCCTGGTTCCCGCCTGTGAGAAGCAGGCAAGTTCAGGCATGTTCAGTATCGCCTACCGCTGCAATGGAGGTAACACGCAGTTAAAGCTGATGTTAGAGGAAGATACGGAGTTTCTTTCAAACGTAATCACTGCTGATGAAACTTGTCTGCATCATTTTGATCCTGAGAGCAAATAGCAAAGCTCAGTGTGGAAATAACCTTCATCAACAACCCCCCAAAAAGCAAAAGTGGTTGCTTCTGCTGGGAAAGTTTTGGTCAACTCATTTGCTATTCATGGAATGGTTTATCACCATGTTGTACCTGCACACACATCAGTAAATGGGCAGTACTACAGATATGTCCTGAAAACATTTCACGTCCATATCAGGCGCAAAAGACATTTCCGTGAAGCAGGCTGGATGTGCGGCCACATATTGCCAATGTTGTTGCTGAATATCTTGCAAATTTCAACGTGATGTGCATCCCTCACCCTCTCTATAGTCCGTATTTAGCCCCATGTGACTTTTCTATTCCCTAACTTGAAGAAACGCCTTCGTGGGAGGCATTATCCATCATCAAAAGCAGTGGTGAAGGCTGCGGAGGCGATTTTGAAGGATCTGTCAAAAATGGTTTTCAGCATATCTTTGAAGACTTGCAGAAACGCTGAGACAAGTGCATCGCATTCAGGGGAGACTATTTTGAGAAGGACAATCAAAATTATGAGGATGAGTAAAAATACGTTCTCAAAAAAAAAAAAAAAAAAAAAAAAAAAAAATTGTGATCATTCTTTATTTCTTTATTGAACAGCCTCGTAAAATATTGGTAGATGCTTAAGTTCAGCGTTTTCCATAGATGCTACCCCGAAAATTTCGACAATATTCTCCACTCCAAATTACCATTTACATGAATATGTATTCGAAGGTTTTGATTTTCTCTAAAATGGATTAATCATATGATTGAAATGTCACACGTTTAGTAGTTATTTATGGGACTTGCGAGGTAAGAAACATAAAACCTCGCTAGACCCATACGTAATTTTATGTTACCTAAGAAAAAAAATCGAATTATGAATGATAAAAATATTAACAATTGTTTTACAAAAGATTTAGAATCAATGTTTTTTCTAGTTGTAAGATGACATTGTAGGCTTTGAATAGAAAAGAATCTTAAATATGGTGATGCAAAACTAACAAATGGTAAACTGAATGTCAAAATGATCCTGGTTAGTGGACCTGTACCATATACCGTTAATATTAATTACGCAATGAAACGAGAATAATAAAATATATTTATTATAGATGTCGTATGTTTGTTTCTTGTTTTTTAAATAACTACAGAAAAATTGAACATCGGCAATCGATATGTCATCCATATATAATGTCTTTGACACTATATTAGAGTAGGTGTTCCTGATATATAATATGATTTTAGTCTCGCAAATTTTAACCTTATTTTTCTGCTTGATCTGCTATATTGACTCCGGTAGAGATAAATCAACTATTTGCAGAGATTATTCATATCTAACAGTAAAAGACCTACTTTTCGGTAACAAAATGAAATGCATATATTGAATTTTTCAGAGAATAGCCTCTGTGTCTTCTTCATTTTTATTGTTTATGTATAGCTGGCAAGTGTATACTGACAACACAAAAAATTTACAGCTCATTAAAGCATGCATTTTATGTCAAATACATTTCGTTGTTGTAGAATGAACCATTTCCGAGATATTTCTTGTTATTGGTTTGAATTTCACAATACGTTTCTCAAATGGAAGGTCTTAATCGCAATTTTTTCCCCTCCAGGACGTGTAAAGAGAATGAACTTTCAAATCCATCACATTATCGATCGGCTCTTAAAAGATTCTACTATATATCGCTTAAACCTACTGTATTTCCTTCTTTCAAATGCACTTACAAGAAAATATATAATAAAAGAATTTCTAAAATGATCGTGAAACAAATGAAAAATAAGATTTTTAAAGTATAGTATAATGAAGAATGGATAGAGAAATTAATATGAAGGTATTTTTCTTTCATAAAACATGAAAAATAAGCTCCCTTGTTATATCGCACTTTTCCAGCATATGACACTAGGATGAAATGGAATGATAAATAACACTGGGGAACAAAAAAAAAAAAAAAAAAAAAAAAAAAAAAAAATATATATATATATTTTTATATACCCGAAACAAAATAGGCAAATTCTTACGTAAACTGATCTGCTGATTCCAAAAATGCCCCTCAAAATGCTGTATCACGTAACGTTTTTTAGGTATTCATAATTTTTTTATGAAAACTTACAGAAATGTGATGTGATAACTCATATTTGATTAATTGAAAATAATAGGTATTTTATTGCCAAATAACATTGAAAATAATAATAATTATTAATTATTATTAAAATAAATAAACACAAGATAATGATGAAAACCAATACCAGAATTATCTCAGAAGTGTTTCACTGTTGATTTTTTTTTGTATTGACTCTCCCGTTTGAGGAACCAACAATAGTCTCCCAACATGGTTGAATCCCAGCCACCCCGGTAACGCCTTTCCATCTCAGAAAGAACCTGGTGAAAATGCTCACCTTGCTCATCACTTACAGCTCCTAGGTGTGTAGGGAAACTATCAAGGTGAGAGTGCAAAAGGTGGATTTTAAGTGACATACGGCAACCCATTTCTTTGTAGCTCCTTAATAGTTCTGAGACTAAAGTTTCATAATTTTCTTCTTTGTTATTGCCCAGGAAGCCTTGCACCACTGATTTAAATGATTTCCATGCTGCCAGTTCAACACGTTTAAGCTTTGATTCAAAATCACTATCTTTAAGAAATAGTCTTATTTGAGGACCGACAAATATACCTTCCTTCAATTTAGATTCACTTATTTTGGGAAAGATACTTCTTAAATACTCAAATGCACTTCCACTTTTGTCCAAACCTTTAACAAAATTCTTCATTAACTCGAGCTTTATGTGAAGTGGGGGGAGAAGAACTTTGTTTGGGTCTACTGAAGGCACCTACTTAACATTGCTTGCTCCAGGGGTATAGTCTTCCCCCCCCCCCCCCCATTCTTTCACTATAAAATGCTTGTCAGTTGCCCTACTGTCCCATAAGCACAAAAAAACAGCAATATTTTGTGAAACCTCCCTGCAGTCCCGTTAGCAATGCAACTACCTTGAGGTCACTACAAATTTCCCAGCAATGGTTTTGATAACTAGTAGCATCTAAAATTATGGGCATGGAATCGTATGTCTCCTTCATTCCTATGGCATGAAATAAAGGTATTGAAGGTATTAAATTGCCATTATGAAGCAACACTGCCTTTAAGCTGTATTTAGAAGAGTCAATGGCTATTATTTTAAATTAAGTCAATATGAGTTGGTATCATACCTCATTTCTGTAATTTTATATAAAAGAATACGAATATCTCAAAAACGTTACGTGATACAGCATTTTCAGAGGCATTTTTGGAATCAGCGAGTCATTTTGCATAAGAATTAGCCTATTTTGTTTCGGGTACAAAAAACGTATTCCCTAGTGTAATTGGGAAGGAAATATAGAAAGGAAATGTTCCAAACTTCTGTTTCCTCTCTGGTATTTGACATTTATCAGGAGTGAAGAGGCCTAGTGGCAAGATTTGAGCCGCGTTCTTGCGTTAACAATTTCGTACCTTAACGACCTCACGACCCGAGGTGGAACGGTCTAGAGACAACAAACTAAAATAAATATTAATCTCAGTGACGTGGGAGTAGCGTGTCCCCTATTCCGGGGTCACATTGATTAGGGAGAGTTATAACCTTTTTATTTCTCCCCCAAGTTTTTTGCTATTCTATGATCTACATTTTTTTCTTATAGGAAATATTAATCTCTTATTAGGAATAGCCGTGGTTGTACGATATTGTAATTATAAGGGAGAAAAGAGAGGAAGTTTTATTAAAATGTTACAGGTCACTATACAGTAATTTCATAACGAACCGAGGACAGTGAATTATGTTAGTGAAACTGTCGTCTGATATTAAAAAGCTAGCTGTGTGCAACGTCAGGCATCCAGATAGTATTTATATAAATTCACTTAAATAAAACATAGAACAAGAACAAAACAATAAGATAAAGATAACATAGTTAATGTAACAAATGAAAGAGGATTCTGTCATACAGTATTAAAATCTAAATAATAAAGTCTAAATAACTTGTGGTGATGAATGATAAATGATAACAAGTAAGGACACATTAAACATTAGTTTAAGATAAAACAGATGGTTAAAGATATACGTATAAATAAAAATGATAATAGCAAAGAATGATTTAAAACAAAACAGAATTAGCCTTTGTTATGAGTAAATAGTTGAATGACGTAGCAACAAAAAAGGTTGAAACACTATGAGATTATATTGCTAAAGCAGAAGAAAATAAATGAAAAGAAATGCCCCATGAGTATCATCACGAGTAAGTGATGTTAAGTACCGCGGAGGAAATGAATTAATCACTAAAGAAAAGAAAAAACGAGGAGAGGTAGGAAATAGGCCTAATTATAATCGCGTGAGGTAGAGAGAGTTTCCATGGCAATTAGAAAGTGAATTTATTAACAAAGATCACAAGTATCACAGTTAAAAGCAGATATATGTAGAAAGATTATTTAAGACAGGCTTGTCATTATTTATGAGTTGTGCTGTGTTAGAAAATAAAGAAAAACAACATTTTATAAGAAAATAAAATTGAGACTTGCTGTAACAAAGAGTCTTATAACAGCTCATCATTATGCTTTAGGCCTATTGACCTATTTCTGTTTCAAATTATTAAATGATCTTTCCATTCCTTTGTAGGCGACCTCGAAACTTTTTTCTGTTGGTTGGTTTATAGCTGTATACTTTAGTGCCTGCTATGGGATCCGGCGGTTTTTATTCTTTGTACACGCCTGAAGTAATTCATTCATATTGTACCTATTTAGTTCTTTTCTGGTACCTTCATTTTTATTTTTATCTATGTTTTACAGCCTCCCATCTTTCTTAAGAATTTCATATGTCTAGCTTCCATCTACTTGGCTTCTTTTCTTGCTGGCATCTAACATTCACATCCATATAGTGTAGAAGTAGTGCTAACACTTTGTAACATTTTAATGTGGCATCATATCCATGAACAACATTGTAATAAAATTAAATATTTTATACTATTTCATAAAACATAAACTTCCACGACCACAGCAATTGAACATTCAATTGTACTATACATTACATTATTAAAAGAAAAACCGAGTGGAATGGCTCAGGTGGTTTCGTCTGTGCCCCGCATTTGGAATGTCCGGGTTCAATTTCCGTGACCGGTCTACCTGATTAATGGTTTTTTCTGGGGGGTTTCCCGCGTCACCAGGCGAGTGCTGGGCAGGTTAATTATATCCCCCAGACAATAAGCAATATGAGACAACATGAGGAATATAAATAAAATGTTGAAGAAGAATGGATCACCATAAAAAATATTGTAAGAAAGGCAGCATTTGAAACTTTAGGTACTAAGAAAGCAGGCAAGCAGAATAAGAGACTAAGAATATGGAACGCTGAAATACAAGAATTAATAAAAGAAAAAAATGTATTTACAGTACTTGAATGACAGATCAGAACAAAATAGAATGAATTATAATAAGGCAAGAGCAGAAGTTAAAAGATATACAAGGAAACTAAATAGAGAACACTGAAACAAATACATAGCAGATCTAGAACATAACCTACATGGCCGCCAAGGTAAAGTTTGTAAATTTATTAAAAAGCTAAATCCAATGGAAAAAGACAAAGCAAATATAAAAATCAGTAAAGATGAAGAATTAGAGGAATATTATAAAAATCTCTGGAACACAGGAGATAAACAATATTGGGAAATAGATAAACTATACAGAGCAGAAGTAGACCGGTTAGAAGTAGAAGAATTAATGGAAAGTATAGCTAAAAGTAGAAATAGGAAAGCCTGCGGAATAGATAATATTAATTTAGAATTAATTAAATATGCTCATAAAGAATTACATGACAGATTACTGTATCTATATAACAAGTGTTGTGAAAACAAAACAAATACCACAAGAATGGAAGATAGCTAAAGTGATATCAATATTTAAGAAATGGGAAAGAACAAGACCTGAAAATTATAGAGGGATTAGGTTATTGTGTGCTGCCTACAAAATATATGCCAAAATAATAAGTACTCGGTTAAACAAAATAACAGATGCAATAATCCTAGAAGAACAAACTGGTTTTAGAAAAGGAAGAAGCACCATTGACAATGCTTTTACTCTTAAACAAATAATAGAAAAACGACGAGAACAAAATTTAGAGACGCACTTACTCTTTATTGACTATTATAAAGCCTTTGAAAAAGTATCACGAATGATACTGTGGAAAATTTTAAATAATAGAGGCATACCTTTACAACTAATTGAAGTTATAAAGAGTGTATTGACACGAAAATAAAAATAAATAAAAGAGAACCAGTAATAGTTAATGGTGGCGTAAGACAAGGTTGTCCTTTATCAACCACACCTTTTAATTTTTATGTTGACTAAAGAGTAAGGATTTGGGCGAATAAAGTCAATGGAGACATTAATGTATCAGGAGCTAAATTGAAAACTATGTTGTATGCAGATGATCAAATAATAATGGCCACAAATGAAGATGACCTGCAGAAAATGCTGTATAGTCTAGATAAAATTGCTACTGCATATGGAATGAAAATATCAGCAAATAAATCCAAAAATATGGCACTTAAAGGAATTAATCCAGTAAGATCAAAAACAGTGTTAGATAACATAATAATTGAGCAGAAATCACACTTTAAGTATTTAGGATGTAATGTCTACGACCAAGGGGAAGCTGATATAATAGAGAAAAGAAATAAATTTAACTATATAATAGCCACAATAAAAGCATTAAAAATAAAGCAAGAAAGGACTCTATAATAAAACTATACAAAACAATGACAATACCAACTCTGATCTATGGATCAGAAACATAGACACTAACAAAATGAAATAGTACGAGAATACAGTCATCAGAAATGAAATTCATAAGAGCTGGATATACCAAAATTGATAAAAGAACGTAGTCAGGATATTAGGACAGAATTAAAAGTATAAGAAATAAATCATACTATTGCAAGAAATAGAAATCAATGGAAAGAACATGTCTAGAGGATGAATAATGACAGAATACCAAAAATAGCCTTAAACTATAAACCTATAGGAAGAAGAAACCAGGGAAGACCGAAGAAAAGATGGGCAGACCAATTTGGAGCCGGAACGGGTTAAACAATCCAAAGCCGTGAGGTAGAAGAAGAAGAAGAAGAAGAAGAAGAAGAAGAAGAAGAAGAAGAAGAAGAAGAAGAAGAAGAAGAAGAAGAAGAAGAAGAAGAAGAAGAAGTAGAATTTCCTGCCCCTTCATTTTCATCTCCATTATCATTTCATCTCTCATCTGGTGGTCTCTTTCAGGGTAGAAGTATCGTCAGGTGTCTCGGCGTTGCATGGCAGAATGACATGCTCCTGTATACACTTCCTCCTGTGGGACGGTCTCCGGTCTCTAGACTGGCCTGATGGGCCGTTTCAAGACCACCGTGGGTAGGATACCGGTTGTACTGACCTCCCGGGGAGTTTCCAACTTGTCAATAATGGGGACCCTGCCCACTGCATTGTAGTGCAGGATGGGAGGGCTATCCATTGTCTCCTCTCGTCTCATCCTTCCTCCCGGGAGTGCCGCACTTGGGGGCACAGATATAATAGACCAATTTTGGACCTCCGTACCGAAGCCCTTCCGTAGCATAGTCCAGAGTAGCACATGAAAATCTTCTTTACAAAATTAGTCGATTTTAGACCAGTTTGGAAATAAATATTGTGCATTATTCACGTAGCAAGACGTCTA
The DNA here is from genome assembly GCA_030765055.1 of Mantis religiosa. NCBI lineage: Eukaryota > Metazoa > Arthropoda > Insecta > Mantodea > Mantidae > Mantis > Mantis religiosa. Next base: position 101,048,898 of record CM060954.1, on the reverse strand, counting down.
TACTATCATCTGAAAAGCTGGATTAAACTGAAAGGAAAACTTGTTGGTTCCTTGTTTGTTGTTCTTAGTAATCATACATTCATCGACTATCAATGTTAATTTTATATTTTGAAAAACTGCAGTGCAGTCTTTTTCATGTTCTTCAGAATCACTACAGATTCTTTAACTTTACTTTTCAGGTTTCTCGTTGACACGCAGGTAGCCCTATATTTCGGAAGGAATTAAAGACAATTAGACCACCATAGACAATTTGGACTAGGTTTAAAATATAAAACCAGTCAATAGTATGTTTGGATCGAAACATGTGTTCCATTTGATCTAACAGTAGTGACCTACTTGGATTTGCGTGACATACACACTATCTCTTAACAGCCGTTACAGTGAAGGAAGTGAACTGGGCAACCAATTTCGGCCTTTGTGGCGAAGAAAGAGCACAATTGTAATGCCACCCCTTACTGCAACTGAGAACGTACAGAATATCAGTGCGGAAATGAGCATTGTCAAAATGAAACGGCGAAAATTCTATTATATGTGTAGTGAAGTGACACGAGTGGTAACACTACTCTTTTCTGAGGCACAAATGGTAAGTATAAAGTGTTTACTTTAAATAATATCTATGAAGCTTCAAAATTTTCCACAAGATTGTGAAGAAGTAATTTCCTTTTCAGTGAAAAGCTATAACAACAGTGAAATATAAAGCATACGAACCAAAGAAGGTAATTAAAAATACATTATACAAAAAGTGCTTGAAGGAGACATGAAGATATTCGATCTCTGAGGCAGTATGTCATTTGGAAACACATTTTATCCATTTCATCACGTAATACTAAACATATCTTTAAGCAACCAGGTATTCAAAAAACTAATGTGTATCTACAAAGGTGAGCAGTTCTGTTTTTTAAAGTTGAAAAGAGTAATAGACACGGCTTAAGGTAAATTGTTTTAGTAGATTTGCGGAAGGCATATTTTAATTCAACTTGTTCCTAAACTTTATATAAATCATATTTACAAATTTAATTTATATGTTCTTATAATCTATTGGTATCCAGGACAAAAGTCATCTCAGTGCCACTTGTAGTCCTAAATTATATTTTTGTATGGGAAATTAATACGATACGATGCGAACTTAATCAAATTTCCTGCATACGTTTTTGAAATTGCTGCATATTGAGAGATATTTTCCAGCTCAGATTGTTCTTACTGTTGTCCTGTTTGTCAAATTAGTATTTAATATAACGTTTTACGAGGATTTTCTGAAAGAAACAAATTTACAAAAAAGCATGAAAATGTTTTATACAAATACGGGTACGTCCAGAACGTAAGTTCTGTTTGGTAATAAAATTAAATCATGTACAGATACAGAAAAAATATTTATCGCACAAAATTCTACAACTCTTAAACTACTTTTCCACATAACTGCCGAAATTTTGCAGGCATTTGTCATAGCGAGGCACAAGTTTTTGTATATCTTCTTCATAGAAGTTTGCCGCCTGTGTCTTCAACCATTTGGAAACATTTTCTTTCAGCTCTTCGTCATTGTTGAAGTGTTGACCGCCAAGGAAAGATTTAGGATGCAAAAACAAATGAAAGTCGTTAGGAGCGAGATCAGGGCTGTACGGTGAGTGGTCAAACACGACCCAGCCAAATCCCTGTAGGATGTTTTTCGTCACATTTGTAGTGTGTGGTCGTGCGTTTTCGTGAAGAAACACAACACCTTTTGGCATCGCAAATTTGCCGATAAATTTCAATAGGTTTTACTCTCCTACAATTCAGAAAACGAATCACAGATCTGATTTCACAAGCGGCGAGATTTTCAATCAACACCGACATTGTAAACAAGCACAATAAAGCGTACGTGGCTGACAACGATCTCACAATGGCGCAAGTTTCTTCTCCTTGTTACAGAGCGTCTACCACGCATGTGCGGAACTGCGATCGTAGTGCTGCAGCGGAGATAAATTGAAACAGAGCTTACTTTCTGGACGCGCCTTGTATCATAAATAAATACATATTAACATTAATCTATAATTAAAGTAGGACTATTTAAATCGAGAGAAATCAACGATAACTCACGACCTAAGAGAAAAAAAACCGTGAAATACAAAGGTGTGTTTACTAGGCTGGATAACGGATGTGTGGTAGGCAACGTGCTGAGGTATTCTCGCCACATAGCCTGCTATTATGATAGCATGACAGTAACCTGTGTCATAAGGAGAAATGCATGCACAACCTATCAGTATTCCAGGTGCGAAAAAGTGTTTGTTGAAGCATTTCTGCCACTGAATACTCATGTAATTATGGGTTAAGTGATGTTATATAGATACTGTCTCATAAGAAAAAGTCGTTCTAAGAAAAAGTTATTTTAAATATGTTCTGACAAGCAATGAATGAATTAATTAATTTTCAAAGTTATAATAGAGTGGAAAAAAGTAGTGCATGAGGGGATTAGGTAAGGACATGGAAGAGCAATAAACGCTCTTCTATTTGCAGATGATATAGTTTTAATCTTTGACAAGGAAGATAGACTACAGAAAGGAATATATCAACTAAACCAAATTTGTAAAAAATATGATATGACAATCTCAAAGACAAAAACAAAAGTAATGGCATCCCAGGGAAAATACCCAATAAAGACCAAAATTGTAGTAGAGGAAAATATAATAGAACAAGTATCACACTTTCAATACCTTGGCTGTGATATAACCTATGAATCGGAAAATCAAGATATAAGGAATAAGATACAAAAATTCCAAGCAGTTTGCGGAAGAATTAAGAGAACTCTCAGGAATAAAGCAAGGAACGAAACTCAAATAAGATTCTACAAAGTGATGGCAATCCCAATACTAAACTATGGAAGTGAGGCATGGATAATAAGGGAAAAGGAGAAGAATAAAATACAAGCTGCTGAAATGAGATTCTTACGATCAATCAAAGGATGTACAAGAGAAGATCATACTAGGAATGAAATTATTAGAAAAGAATTAGCAACTCAGTGCGTAGGCTTCGGCGGCCGGTGTCCATTGTAACTGGGTCTTCCGGGTAGGACTGCGTCTTTGATGTTCCTCTGGTCGACGTTTCGTCCCAACTATGTGGGGCTTCTTCAGGACTTCTTCTCTGACAGCTCCATAGATGACTTTGGCGGGTTGTTGAGGATCAATCCACTGTTTCGAGGCATCAGGATTTTGGTAATGCACCCATTTTTCATCACAAGTGACAATTTCCCTGACAAATCTATCATCAATGGGATTACGGATAAGCTGACGACAGATATCCACTCTATAGTCAGCCTGTTGAGGTGTGAGTTCACGAGGTACAGATCTACAGCTTCTGTATGAATTTCCAAGTGTCTTGACGTGGCGATGTATGGTATCTTTTGATGCACCAAGTTCTTCTGAAAGCTTTGGGTACTTTTTAGCGGATTTTCTCGCAAAACTAGGCCTGTATCCTCAATATTCCATACTTTAGGTCTTCCAGAACATGGTAAATATTGTAACGGCAACAGGCATAACAGTTTCGGCACAAATAAGAAAACAGTTGGTGGATAAAGTTTCATTGTAATAATGAGCCTTGCTAAGCAGTTAATGATAGCGCGGCTATTGTAAACAAGCGCTGGCAAGCAGAGATAACTGAGGTAAAGGACTTGCTGGCATAGATTAAGTTACGCTTCTAGAATGTGATAGAATATTTGGTTTCTTTATTCTTCCGGAAATTTCTGGACTGATAGAGATTGTTCGGGTTCTGGCTTATTTTAGAACAATCTAGAGTTACGAATTGGTTATTTAAGGACGTGACGGCTCGCAAAGTTAGTTGTAAACAGAGTAAGCAGAGAGCAGCTGAGAGTGTTGTTGTTGAAAAGACAGTTGTGTAACAAGAGGGCTGTTGTAACGAGAGCTAATGTAATCAGCTGTCACGGTTTGTTATTGTCATCGACCTTGGAAGATTGTGTTATTATGTGATGTAGTGTTCTTACGTGAGAATTGAACAGTGTATTTCTACGGAAATAAACGATATTTTTAATTTCTGCAACTCGGCCTTTTAATTCTACAAACCCACAAAGTCATAATATTTAGTGTTTTCGTCTCCATTGCTGAAACGTTGGAACCATCGTTGTGCTACACGCTGACACTTTCTCCTTCCATTTCACATATTTTTCGAGCTTCTTATATCACTGGCCTCCGGGCGACTTTCAAAACTCTCACCTCTGTTGCACCGCCGTTCCAGCCACGGCCTACAGTCTTCATTGTTACTCTACAAATCACTCGTTCGTCCGTTTATTACACATGCCTGCCAAGTGTGGGGGCCGCACACACATGTCATCTGCGTCGTCTTCAGGCCATACAGAATCGCTTCATGCGCATCGCTACCAATCCTCCATGGTTCATCCGTAATCAACACCTCCATCACGAACTAGGACTGTTACCTCTTCAAGACTACATTCGCAGGATCGCTCGTCGTTTCTTTTCCACGCTGCAAGAAGTTCCAGGAGCTGTGCATTATAACTTCGGCGTCCGCACGCGCCAGCCCTCACGCTTAAAGAGGAGACTACCACAGGACCTGCTTCTAAGTGATACATCTGATTCGAGAGATTCTAGTGCTTGATATATATCTTACATCTCCAATATTGACATAATTTCTCAGAGAGTATTATTGCAGTTCTAACTTAATGTAGTTAGGGGACGACCTGTTAGCCTACCCCTGAGTGTTATTATTCTTATTGTACTGTTACCTTCTTTTCACTCTGATCTGTAAAGCATTGTACTGCTGATCGATCAATAAAAAAATGAGAAAATTTTTTTTGAGCTGTGGCAGCGACTTTATAATCTTGTTTCCAATAGTGTTTTAGAAGGACTTTCAGTTCAAACTTCGCTATCTCCATTTTTCAATTGTTTATTAACAACTGAAGACTACTACATGCTCGCAATGTACGCAACACTAGCCATAGCATTCTGTAAATATCATCGCCAAACCCAAGAAATCCAATAAATTTTCCAAAACACACACAAAAAAAAAACGACATTACTTATGAAGAGTTAATAAACTTTTCACTCATGTTCATTCAGTGATAAGTTAGAATCAGTTAAAATAAGGAAACCTACACGTAATTTGAAAAAAAAGTAAAACGAGAACAAAATGACGCATCTAAAAATTCTAGAAAAATAATTTGGCTCCTAAACTTTTCCATGTTTCATGAAGAATAGTCTTTCTTAGAGCAGTAAAGATCAAGTTTATTTATATATAATGTATGTCAGTTATAAGTTTCGTGTTAAGAGGCTTTTGAAATTCGTTTCATGCGCCGCTAAGTTCATTTAAAATATTAGAAGCAGTCTTTGTGATCATTGTTTTCACTAGTCTTCTGGTAAGTGTTGCACTTTATATCGATTTGCCATTTCCTGAATAATTTTGATGCAGGTTTCCGTGTACTTCAGTTTATAGTTATTTACATCGCATCATTGGAGGATGCTGTAATCAAATGTAGCATTTAATCAATGTTTATTTTTGAAAATATTCTTCACATGCGTACGTGCACACACACATACAGACAAGTAATAGAGAAAATATAAATCGACCATGTTTAGTGAACAAGCACCATAAATTGAATAAGTAAAATTACATTTGAATATATACTTTAAACTATATACTTTACGACAGAAATACTTTAAAAGTGTTACGTATATTTCTTAATTAAAATGACATTTTTAAAACTTCGTCATTCAGAGAACTGAAGTAATTCTGTTGTTCATTTGTAAAACCACTAGAAAGATAACGCTTACTGTGTCAAATAATCAATAGCCAGAGTGTGCGGGAATTGTTTTCAACAGTGTAACCTGAAGATAAACACAACGCAGTGCTTTTAATTCACATAATAACAAGGCATACCTACAAAACAGGGGTTTACAAACTGCAGGGTGCATTTACCTGGTGAAACGAAAGGGGATGCAAACCAATGGGGATAGCTTTTAAAATTCGAACGATGAGTTAATTCATTTCGTTTACCTTCTCCTGTTTCTTATGATGACATTGTAAAATTATCTTGAGGATTATTACTACCAATCTTCCCCTCTACATCTTATTTCGTACAGCTCCAGTAATTCGTAATAACGGATGAAAAATCCGTTGATATTCACGTAACAAGCTGAAATATTAACGACTCGTCTGACTTCATTAATCTCTGCCGGTCTTCCAAGTTCTGAAAATGCTGTACAGACTCTAAGTGGAACATCATCATCGATCGTAACGATCGAGTACCTTTTTAGATAATCACATTATAAAACTAAACTCCGCGGTACAACAGCTCACGTAGGGCCAAGGCTTATTGATCGATCACCGCAAAGTCCACCGCTGTTCACAAAGGACATCATGAGAGGGTTGCAGTAGTAGAGGGTGTGACTTCGTTATCACCCAAGTTGCTCAAAACCGGCAAATAGAATTATGAGTAGAGAACAAGGAATGGGGGTCAACCAATATCTAGTATGAGAGTGAACAAGAAGTTGACATATAATGAAGGTGAAACTGAAAAGAAAAGGTGATTATGGAGTTGTTTGTGGGATGGATGACTAGGAAAACCGGAGAACCCGTAGAAAAGCCGCACATATGCTGCTTCTTCCACCACAAATCCCACATGCAGTCCTTAGGGATCGAACCTTGAAATCACTTTAAACTACTATACCTCCTCTCTAGTCCCATAATTATGTAATAACATAAAACTACATAGCCTAAACACATACTACGAAATGGAAGTGAAACTGTAAGTATTTATTTTTACTAAGCTTCTTACAAATAAAAAATACAAGGAATAAAGTATGGAACAGCCTAGTCTGTTAACTTAGCATATTCATTATACATCTTCTGCTACCTACACATTAATTTTCCCTTAAAATTATATCTTGCTCACTTCTCTTTTTAATGACCAATTCCATTTCTTGTTAACTTATATAAAAACTCTCCAGCTTTCGTATAGTCTTTACTAAACATTTTAATTAATGCAGTCTTTCCATTTAAAGCAATTTCTCATTTGTATATTCTTTTCTCCATAAGTCAGTCCCTTCACTCCCAAATATTATGTGCTCTATATATTCTTTTCTACCACATACTGGAAACTGCTTTTCTGGAAAACCTTTTCTCATCTCTTTCAGGCTCCATTTACCCTCTCTCACCCATGCTGTACTTTGTTCTTTGTTTAGTTTGTCCATATACTCTCCACTTTACTTCTTATTTTAATGTACAGTTTTTAATGATCTTTTCCCAACTATATCAGCAGACATTGTTTGTATTTCTATGTCTTCAAATGTTCTCCTAGTTCCTTTCCAAAAAGCCTTTACGTTGTTTACCCTAATTCTCCAAATTTCTTCCGGACTACAGCTTTCGAGTTTATATTGTATACTATAGCACCATCTATTGCCTTTTAAACTCTTTACTTGAAATTCTAATGAAGGCATTTCAGGCCATAAGATGCACTGTTTGTGGCTAAATATTCTGTCATTAATTATAAAATATCAGTTGGCTGATTTCTAACGTTATATGTCTTATTGTTATCTATTTTTAAATTGTTTAATATACTTTGCTATCAATCTTTATTATTTATATAAGGAAATAAAATACAACTTGCCTACTTGAGAGTTATTAAAATAGATTGGTAATGGTACTGCATGCATATCGTACCTTTATAAACAGATTCGATTCTATTTTGTTTTGCTGCGATGTTTACTCGTAAATTATCTCAGTATTTGTATTCTTTGAAATGAAATATTAGTGGCATTTACTTTTCCATACCAATATCAAAGAGAAATTAAAGCCAATTTCGCAAGCATATTTTCTTATAACTACATTGTGTTCTTCTTCTTCTTCTTCTTCTTCTTCTTCTTCTTCTTCTTCTTCTTCTTCTTCTTCTTCTTCTTCTTCTTCTTCTTCTTCTTCTTCTTCTTCTTCTTCTTCTTCTTCTTCTTCTTCTTCTTCTTCTTCTAGTACATACGTTTTTTAAGTACCGTAGAACCTTGTTTACCCGGATCAACTGGGACCAGGGCGATCCAAATTAACGAAACTCTGGGCTATCCAAAGAATAATGGAAACACGTTAAAAAACCACGTGCACAACCGAAATATTTATGATAGAGTTTAGAAATTACTATCGGCAAACATTTACCTACAAACACACACATACCTATATTATTTGGCAATGTTTCGACTTGACTCTCGAAATAAAGCATCAGTTTCTTTATAATTGCTGCTGCTTGTGCGTGGGTCATAAGCACAGCTGGTTCATCAACACTGTCTGAACATGAATACTCTTCATTTTCATTTTCAGTAACACTGCATGATGCAATAAGACATCTAATCGATTTATAACCCCGTTATTGTCAATTTGCAACCAGTTGTCAATGACTTCCTCATCAACATGGGAACATCATCGATATTTAAAAAAATGTCTATAAAACCTTCTTCCACACTTACGTTTTCTTCTTCTTCAGTCTTTTTTTTTCTGGCAAGTCACACATACCAGCCTCAACTTGTCCCATGAAAGTTTGTATTCAAACCTGATCTCAAGCAGGTTGGGTGAGTGCAATGAATTCATCCAATAGCAAGAGAATTCGAGTAATGTACTTAACGAGAATGCCAATTTATCGTCTTTAAAACAAGTTTTCATTTAGTACGCTAAATATTTTTTTTGAAAACTGGTCCGAGTTAAAGAGGTACGGTTTAACCAGGTTTTACTGCACATTTACTCTATTAGTAATTTAGTAATTGAAAATAGGTGTCTTATAGGACATGTCCGTGTAACGGAATATATGTTTTCAAAGGTGAAAACGTTATCAAATTTGACTAAGTAAGCTTTTTAGATTATTCCCATTCATTGTACATTACATCATAAATATATACATACATTACGCATATGTATACACACATACGTATAAATTGACTCTCCTTGTAATATAAGTATAGATAAAAGTTAAAATCTAATTAGAGAAATTACATTTCTAACTTTGAATTTATGACGTGGTCACAATAGATTACTAGTTGGTTTTCAACAAGAGATGTTTGGTTATATACATTTTGTGGTTAATATTTTGGTATGCTCGTTAGAGCTGCTTTATTTTGACTGCTTCCCGCGAGCATCATTTTCGTATTAAACTGACCAAAGCTACCTTTCTTTTATCATTTCTCGACTTGCGGCTTTAGAGCTAAGTTTACAGAGAAACACTGCAGATAACATTTCCTGCTCAGGAAGTACGCAACGATAAATCTCGTTTTAGTGACCATGAGTAATAAAATGCTTGTTATTACACGTAAAACATTACGTTCTAGACATAACGCTCCTAATAGCTCCCGATGTAACTCCGTGCATATCTTGTTAACGGAAGATGTAACCATGGCAGCAGCAGCGAGGCAATATCCGGCATAGGAATGTTTGCTCTTGTTGTCCACTGACTGCAGCTTTATATGCAAACAAGGTAACTTTGAATTAACCTCCTAAATGAAAAGTTAGTCTTTAAAAGAGGCATTAGTAAAATTTAATAACATGAGTTACAAACATTACTATTAGTACATTGTAAATGCCTAGTTTTTAAGGACACGTCCCTAAAATAAAGAAATAAAACAAACTATACACAGAATTTTAGTCATTTAATTTTAAATTTTAATACGATCACACAAACATACAGGTAATATGTACCTGAAATATCATCCATATTTTTCAATAAATTTCAGAAGCGTATTTTATACTATGTTTACTTTTTCCACTACGTTTAGTAAGTAGAGAAAATGTATTCCATTCAAAATTAGATATTTAGGTATCAAAAGAAGATATTAATCTTGTTTTGAGATTCCCTGAATCGAAAAAACGCAATTTTATAAAATGCCTTGTGTGTTTATGTTTGTAAGCACATAACTATAAATCGGAAAATCAGTTAAATGTGAAACTTGATATTTATGTTGAGCACCTTCGATACTACGCGAACATTTTCAGAAAATTCTTCTTATTCATCCCAAACTACACTTTACATGTAATATTTTTTTAAGACTTCGATTTTCTCAAAAATTCCTCTAAAATTTTGATTAAAATACCATATTTTAAGAAATATTTATGAAGAATAAAATGTATATCTTGAATTTTCTGAGAGTGTCTTCAGAAATACTTTTGATTTTGCATGAATTTCGTATAACTGGTAAATCATAAGATATAGACAAAAAGTTCTCGTTAAAACACAAAATGCATATCAAATTCATTATTTTTTTTTTTTTTTTGTAAAGTGAACAATTTCTGATATACTCCTAGTTATATGTTTAAATTTCCCAAAACCGTCTCAAAAGGGAAGTCCTTATTCGATGTTTTTATATCCCTTGGACATGCAACGAGAATGGAATTTCAAAGTCATTACATACCGACCTGTTCTTATAAGATTTGCATATCTGTTAAATTGTAAATTGTATTATATTCATAAATTTGTAAAATATATTCCTAATATACCTTTGGTTAAAATAGGAATAAAAAAATTGGATAATAAATAAATAAATATCTGTTAAAGTCTATTATATTCTCAAATTGCCCTTGCACCTACAAAAATATTAGTATTAACATAATTTCTGCAAATGTTTATCTTGATTAACGTGGAGTAGATAGAGAAATAATTGTTTGCAATAATTATTTGTGCAAGAGAAGAGAGTCTCGTGTGTGTGTGTGTGTGTGTGTGTGTGTGTGTGTGTGTGTGTGTGTGTGTGTGTGTGTGCGCGCGCGTGCGTGCGTGCGTGCATCAGAGTTAGAAAGTTGCTCAACAGCAATAAATTTTTCTTAGAAAAAAATTTCACAATTTAAGCCCTTTAATAGTATAAATATGAGATTTCTACCTCTTTGATGATTAACTGAATATGAGTTCATTGTTTGATAGTATCATAGCCAAACATTAACAAAAGTCAACTCATTTTTTATTCCACTATAACCTACACGAAGTACATTGTGTGGAATAAATAAAAAATGACATGTGTTGACAAATGAAAACTGAGAAAAAATAATTTAAAAATTATAAAGCTGAAGCAGCACTGTAATTTAGTAGCATTTTACATATGCAAATCCTTTTTTTGTATGTTACTACCCGTCTACAGGTAATTTTATATTCGAAGATTCATGAGGTTTTTCCTTAACTCTTTGTTCACTATAATGTCGTCAAAACGTATCGTTTTAAGTTATAATTTCCTAGAAAGCTAAACAGTTGTCTAAATTATTATATGCCATGCTTTAAAGGACTGTGCAGCTATAAAAGTTATATAGCTGAAATTAGAAGTTGTAGGCTTAATAACTCCAAACTCCATACTTATGAATTTTGGCATAGATATGGTATTCTTAATGACTATATTAGACAACAAATAATAATGTCAAGTATAATACAAGGAGAACTTACATTTTCTCTTCTCTTCCATTGTGATGTTGGTAGCAGTGCCGGCTTATGCAAAAGTTTTCGTTGATACGTGACTTATTTAAATAATATTGAGCAAGCAGAATCCAAAAAATTCTTCGCATCGTTAACTTTAGTGATCCAACGCATAATTATTAAATATATTAATGATAAAAGGATGAACAAACAATTACTCAAACAGCAGCGTTTAAAAAAGAGTATAACCATGTTAACCACACAAATATTTGGGTGGAGCCAACTTCGAACACTTGACTACCATAACTTAAGTCCAAATTAGACACAGCTTATATTTTGGAACAGCCACTTATTTATTGAAACTACATGTAAACAACTGAATACATATAAAATTTTAAATTCAGAATTTTATACTTAAAATTAATTTAATGAAGTAAATTGGCTGCACTGATTTCAGACCGCGGATGTTTAGGAACTGGCAGGAAGGAAGGAATACCGTCAGAGCGCGCGCGTTTATCACAATATAAAACAGATAAAGGCTGCCTCTGCGATAAAGTGGTCAACGTTTGGCTTCTCAACCCCGAGGTCACTATTTCGAATCCCGGCTAGAGTTGGGAATTTTCTTTAAATAACATAAATTCCCTATACCCTATAGAGCCTAGAGGCATGAACGTGAGAGTGAATGTGAGTGTGCTTAATGATAAAAATATAAAAACCAAAGTTAACGTTCCCTAAACTTTATCCAACAATAATATAAAATCAAAGCTCCCGATATGGTCGAAAATGATAAAGAGGGATACACCAATGAAATAAAGAATGGAAAAGAAAGGGCACACCATGCTTCATCTGTGTTTAAGATGCAAAACACAAACGAGAGCAATGCTTGTTTTATGCTTGGATATGGTTCTGAAATGGATTTCCTTTTTCTTTTATAATTCTGTTGTGAGCAAGCTTATATAATAATTAAAAATAAATCACCCGGTATTCTGATTCACCATTTTATATTATTACTTATCTGTTTTAGCAGGTACATATTTTGCAACACAAATAAAAGCGAAATTACTTTTTAAAATAAGCCGAAGAGTGAAAAATGCTTATCACAAATACATAAAAAAAAACGGAAACATAATTCATTTGTGTTACTAAATGGTCATTTAAAGGTCACTTCAGTAATTTTGTTAATCACTTGGCAATGAATTGAATTAATTCTTTTCAAGGCGAACTATAGATAATGCTTCTACACTACCTTGGAGTTTAAATTTGGACATACAATGGAATTCTACAATGAAATATGAATACATTTCAAAATAAGGTAAGCACTCAAGGGTTATTTTTTCTCTGTTTATTAAAATTGAAAAGAAAAAGAATCTAATATACTGTATTTGGATGTCTTTCTCTATTATTTATTTAATAAACTTCTTAAAATGCAAAAAGCATAACATAGATATATAAGAGAATTGTATCTGGGAATATATGATGGATATGTTTAATATTTGAAGTGACTGAAGAGCAGCATAAAGTCTTTGGAAACAAGGTACCTAATTTTGAAAGGTAGAATCTGAAATGAAAAATTCAATGTCATATCAACTCTACACACAGCTGTTCTGTCACTGTGCTACCATGACAGCATGCCAGTTTGGCAATGGATTCTCCAATTGACTCACATTTTCCTGGTAGACCACGAGGAAATCTCAATTCAAGATCACACACCCCATTAGCAACTTATAGTTCATAAGTACTTAGGTCCTGGATTTTAAGTTTATTTTAGTTCTCATTTATAAGGGCAATCAGTGATAATTGATTGTCCTAACATTGATAATCAGTTATCTATCATAATGAATTATCACTGATTGCCCTAACATAAACAAATTGTGTGTAGGTAAACTTTGAAAGGTAGAATCAGAACTTAAAAATTCATGGCATTGGAAAGTTTTCTGCTTGATGGGTGCCTATTTATCAAAATTGGATCAAAACTTCATTCTTAAAATAAGCTTGTTCCTCTATCTACTTCATATTAATAGGGTTAAAAATGTTCTTGTATTACATACACACAATGGGAAGATCCTTTGAAGATACAAGGAAGTAGGAGAATATAGTAGGCATAAATAAAAGCAATAATGATGATAATAGCTTTCAATTTAAAAAAAGTTTAATTATAATAGAACCTCGTTAATCCGGACCAATTGGGGCTTAATGTTGTCCTGATTATCAAAAGTCTGGATTAAGTGAAATGAACACCACAGAGAAAAAATTGTGAATGAAATTAGAATACTGTATAATTTTATTAGAACGTAAGGCACAATATGTTCAATTGATTTTAATTACACAATCTTTATTTGTTTGGTTTGAAGAAACTATTAATTTTCGTTTGTGGTCTATCCCACATCTTTTTCACAATGAGATCACGAAGGCTCCTTATATGATGGTAGTATGCAGAAATCTATTTACTGTCAATTTTCTCGATAAAGTTTATTACACATATCAGATGCTATTTAACCTCGCTTAGTTTCACATTCGAATTTCTGAAACTGACATGCCCAGCCTCAAATTTGCTACTTGTGACACACTTTCCACAATTTCTTCGTCAGTCATGAATGTGATAGCTTGGATCATCTTCATCTCCGTCAAACCAGTCTTCGATCACGTCTACTGTAACAGCTTTCTCGCCATCCCCAACCGGTGTTTGGTGAAAGTGATTTAATTCAATTGCAGTGGTGTCTAATTTAACAGTCATCATACAATTTTTTTTTCACTCTTAGTCAATGTAGAGTTTGAAATGTTGTTTACTGCACTCCCAAAATTGAAAATCATGGATGTGAAATCAGACACATATACAGTATACCACAGGAAAGAAAGTCTCCGGGGAATGAAACGTAGGGGAGTTGGAAAAGGTTCCCACACCCTCCCTCGGTAGTTTGACACCCCCATGTCAATTCAGTTACAGACCATTCAAAACATTCAAAACGGCTTCTACTTTTGTGAATGAATCTTCTCGGTGTTAGTGTACAGAATGGATAGGACGCATGTCTTTTTAACGGTTCTACTCTCTGTAACATGTGTTCTCTGTCACACACATTCGCTGTCCTTGTTCAACTGTGTAAGGGGGCGCATTCCTTTCAGAGACTTACTTTGCGTTGATGGACCTGCATATACACACACAAGAGCGGCGCAATTTTCAAGCCTTTCGATAAATTTCGGTTTCTGTGTATTGTAAGCGATTTATGCTTGCGTTTCTCCGATGATATTGCAGGCTTACTAAACGACATTGTACTCTTTAATGACTGCGAAACGCTGCTGACAGGAGTTGCAAGTCCTATCTCAGGTAGGTGAGGACATTTAATATACCACTATCACTAATATATTCCAGGTATTTCTAAGAAATTCCTATTGTACAGTCTGTGCAAGAACAAAATGGAAGAGTTCCTTAAATTTGTCTTAGTGCAGTACTATAATTTAACTTTGCAATTCAGAGAATTTTTTCAAGTGTGCTTGTCCGGATTAGCGAAATCCGGTTTAAAGGGGTCGCATTAACGAGGTTTTACTGTAGTTTAAAAAATAAACCAATAACAAGGAATATCTCGAAATTGTTGACAATGTGGAAATGTATTTGACAAATTGTGTGCTTCAACGTGATCTGCTTTTTTGTGTAGTAAGATTTTTATTTAAGATTTTTATTTCCCCAAGTGTATGCTGGTATAAAAGGTTCTGAAAAAGCAGAGGTACCAAGATAATGTCATAACTTCTAAAGAATGATTTCATGTCTGTTTACAAAACTATTCTTTCCAATCTATAATGATGATGATAGTAATAATAATAATAATAATAATAATAATAATAATAATAATAATAATAATAATAATAATAATAATAATAATAATAATAATAATAATAATAATAATAATAATAATAATAATAATAATAATAATAATAATAATAATAATAATAATAATAATAATAATAATAATAATAATAATAATAATAATAATAATAATAATCCTCATCATCATCATCATCATCATCATCCTCATCCTCATCACCATTATCATCAGTCATCCTCATCCTCATCCTCATCCTCATCCTCATCCTCATCATCATCATCATCATCATCATCATCATCATCATCATCATCATCATCATCATCATCATCATCATCATCATCATCATCATCATCATCATCATCATCATCATCATCATCATCATCATCATCATCATCATCATCATCATCATCATCATCATCATCATCATCATCATCATCATCATCATCATCATCATCATCATCATCATCATCATCATCATCATCATCATCATCATCATCATCATCATCATCATCATCATCATCATCATCATCATCATCATCATCATCATAGATAACACCTGTTATTCTCCGTTAACAAACAAGCCACAGTGGCGCCTTCCTTTTTAATTTAATATTATTTAACTGACAGTCATTATAATTATCTGCAACTAAAAGTTAATTTGAGCTACGTCAGTATCTTTTCACGTTAGGATTATTAAGTTAATTGTTTTCTATTTTTTCATATGCAGTATATTAAAATGCTTTACTGCATAAATTAGCAACGGTATAGACAAAAATGTGTTATAAACATTGTGTGCTGCATATTTTTTAAATGCGGGAGGTGGAAAACCTTAAGAAGTTAACTTCTTTATGAGCTGTGTTATTTGCTATTCGACGAGCCCTAAACAACTGATAGATGCTTTAATAAATCTGGCAACGCAGCATCCCTATTTTCCGCTTCGAGTGAACTGTCACAAGTTATATATTGTTTAAACGGGATTGAACATATTATCACGCCATAGTGTATTCCACTAAAAAGTTCGATTCCAGGATTTAAAAGATCTATGTGAGTGTTTGTAAACAGCATAACTCATAAGCAAAAATTGTTTAAATACAAAATTAGGTATCAAATAAAAAAAAAAGCCTGATTTGTAATTTAATGCACATTGCAATCTGCTGTCGTAATGGAGATGGTTTCTTGTTAAACTATGAAACGCACGTCCATCACCATATCCGAAGGGCTGTCAAAATCTGACGCTCCCTGACTAAACCATGCTTTGCTGGACATGGGATCTCGTTTGTAAAGCGAGTTTGCCCTCCTATATAACGGTTCTCTTTGTTTTGAATTAACCAAACCCATTTGCAACAGCCTTCATCTTATTATGAGGTGGGGAGGGGGACTTTGCTTATACTTTACAAACCAGCCCAAATTATGGACTACCTACCTTAAAAATTTTAAAAACTATTCTAATATTTTTCAAAGTTGGATAGAAGAGCTAAGAGTTTTGCCAAATCCCATACTTTAGGAGCTGGTCAAAATTATAAAATTCTTTACCACTTCATTATCCGTGATTTAAAGATTCTAGGCACAAATCTAAACTTGAAACATTTATGATTTAGCACCCAACAAACATTTAAAGAAATAAGAATAATAGTTATGTGACTTGCGAGGTAAGTTGACGTTTATTAGCGAGTGAAAAAGTTAAACTTAGTGCCAAGGGCTTAAATTTCAAGAGCATAATAAACTTCACACCTCGCTAATCCCATACGTAATTTTATCCGTTACCTAAAAACATATAGACTTGAATTATGAATTATAAAAATTGTTTTTCTCAAACGATTTAGAATATATATCCTTACTCGCACTAGGTGTAAGAGTATTGTACATGTAGATGTACGCTTGTTTCTTGTTTTTCAGATAGCTAAAGAAAAATTGAACATCGGACTAAGCCATTACGAGATAATCGATAGTCAAAGAGATTATAATATAATTCTTTGACACTATATTACAATAGGCGTTCCTGAAGAATAATGTCATTCTGTCTCGCAAATTTTGACTTTATTCTTCTGCTTGACCTGCTATATTGACTCCGGTAGAGGTATTGCCACTCTTTGCAGAAATTATTCATATCCAACAGTAAAAAGCCTAATTTAGAGTAACAAAAGTATCGCGTAATGATGTTTTTTTTTCTTATGGTGACGTATAAATAATATTTACACGTTTCTATCCGTATTTATCCAAATATATGGTGCCTGAATCCAATGAGTATGCATGTTTTGTAATTCATTATTAATAGAGGGCTTTTCAATAAAGAATGATCATAATTTTTACGGTCATAATTTTTCGCGCTACAATTCAATCTTATTATAATCTGTTACCTTAATGTGAAACAAACACGCCGTAGTGGTTTCATTTTTGGTACTCCTGGTTCCCGCCTGTGAGTACCACCTAAGTTCAGACATGTTCAGTATCGCCTACCGCTGCAATGGAGGTAACATGCAGTTAAAGTTTATGTTAGAGGAAGATCCGGGGTTTCTTTCAAACGTAATCACTGTTGATGTAACTTGGCTACATCATTTTGATCCTGAGAGCAAACAGCAAAGCTCAGTGTGGAAATCTCCTTCATCATCAACCCCCCAAAAGCAAAAGTGGTTGCTTCTGCTGGGAAAGTTATGGTCATCTCATTCTTTGATATTCATGGAATGGTTTGTCAGCATGTTGTACCTGCACACACATCAGTAACTGAACAATACTACAGGGATGTCCTGAAAACATTGCAAGTCCATATTCAGGCGCAAAAGACCACATTTTCATGAATCAGGCTGGATGCTGCACCACGATAATGCACGGCCGCATATTGCCAATGATGTTGCTGAATATCTTGCAAAAATCAACGTAAAGTGCATCCCTCACCCTCCTTATAAACCAGATTTAGTCCCATGTAACTGTTTTCTATTCCCTACCTTGAAGAAACGCCTTCGTGGGAGGCATTATTCATCATCAGAGGAAGTGGTGAAGGCTGCGGAGACGATTTTGAAGGCTCTGTCAAAAATGGTTTCGAGCATGTCTTTGAAGACTGGCAGAAACGCTGGGACAAGTGCATCACATTCAGGGGAGACTATTTTGAGAAGGACCATCAAAATTATGAGGATGATTAAAGGTACGTTGTCAAATAAAAAAAAAATGTGATCATTTTTCATTGAACAGCCCTCGTATATCTCAAATATAAAATCTGGTATACTGCATTCACATGACTTTCTATTTTCATTATTTTACATTTAACACTAACGTTTTTGCTTCTATTTTTATAATCGAGATAAACTTTGAATATACATTCACACACTTTATTATAGATACAAAGATACAGCAAGATAAAACGATACTTATGTTTTGAAAATTGAATGGCTATGAAATTTCATGTTATTTTGCATGAACAGGAGAAAAAACGAATAACGATCAACAACCGTTAAAAGGAAAGAATTTGCAAATTAATAGCAATAAAAAGGATAAATTTATATGACATAAATTATGTTTTACCGAGATCTCATTATTTTTATAGCAGAATTTTGTCTTTCTCTTACGGGTTACAAATTAATAGTAGGCTAATCGTAGAAGATTGGAGATATACATATGATTTTCAATGCAAATAGGTTAAGTATAACATTAGTTTAATATAAATAATTAATAACCATTTTAGAGAAAATAACAAGGCCAGCATTTCCATTATGGATGGGATACCTCGATACTCACGAAATTTGGATGGTATCATTATCGAAGGTACTTCAGCAAATTTGCTGAGTAAACTTTTTGATACTTGGGTAGTGATTCTGCAAATTTTATTTTATTTTTAAAATCACAAAATATTATTGCCACAACTAGAACTTGCAAAGACCGAGAAATTGCCAGGAATAATACACCTGCACATTAAAGTTGTGCAAGAAGATAATGGTGTGTCAAATTCTGTTCCCAAGAAGAAACCACTGCATATCTCAACGACGATATCACCTCCTCTTACTAGTTCACGGATTACTGGAAAAAAAAAAAAATTCAAAATTTCTAGAACTTAAAATGAAAACTGCTAATTATTGCAACAGTTTCCCTGAAAGACTATTTAGCACAGCAGAACTCATATGTGACAAAATAGAAGTAGACTTTACCCCGAAAGAATGAAAATGCCAGTATTTTTGAACAGAAATCTATAAAACGGAACTGTTTTGCTCTGAAATGTCTAATGTGGAGTTTAAAAATAAGAACGCTGATGGTTTTAAGTTTGTCTTATTAAATATTGATTTAATTTTATTGACATTACACAGTTCTGCCAAAATTCTATTTTGTATTGAAACTAGAAGTGGAAATGACGGTATCGAGTGAGTCCAGAGGTTCTACTTCCATTAGTCCTGTAGGACTAAGACCCGGGCCTCTGTCGACCAGGGAGTATCCGAGCTGTCCCAAAGGGCGCCCGGCGTCCTCCGTGGGGCTTTCCATAGGACAAGACCTGGGTTACTAACAAGGAACCCCCATATGGTCCAAGGACACAAGACGGGATGGAAGTGGATACGCCACTTACGCGCCAACTCCAAAATGGGAAGGCTACCGATATGACCTCGGTAGGGCCGCCTGGTGATCTAGCACACCTTCTACTATATATGCAGGCTAGTACGCGGGGATATTAATGGTTTCCCTCAACCCCGTCCGGAGACGTACCCGATCTCCCACGGGTATCGGGAACCACTGCCCCCTCGAGTCCAACCCAATCTGAACAACTCCCTATCAGAGAGGGGCTCGAATGTTCGGCCCGAGGTTCCTCTAGTAACGTCAGAGATACAGATGTATTGTTTTATCTTGACAAGAATCCTGCGCGGTAGGGATGAGTAGCAACTGTGGTGGGGATAGTGCACATATCGCCACAATGCGTCACACGCGTAAGATTACGACAGGGGAGGACGGTGCATAAGGTGTCTAAAAACAAATTTCATTCTCGAAGCCAGTTTTGCAGCTCTTATAAACTGAGTTGTAATTCTTACTATAGTAGTACTCTCCACGCTTTTGTTGGATCTTAAATAGTACATAGACATTTGGAACAAAACCCTGTTCTCCTCCAGCAGGCATGATAAACAACTATCGGCCTTTCAGTATCGCTGCAGAGTCCCTGTAACGAATTTCACTCCAGGCATATGGTCCAGTATGTGCTGTATTTATATAAGTTTCATACATATAAACTATATAAACGTCACTTAGATATCTCCGAATATTTCGTAAATACTTAAGCCTTTTTGCACGTATGCTGCGATGTTCGATTAAAATTTGTCTGTCAAGCTTAGTGTTTTTTTTTTTTTTTTTCAAATAATCCTAGCTTCAAAAGAACTCTTCTTAATGTTCAGACACTGCCTTGGAAGTCAGTAGAATTTTTAGCTTCATAAGCACTTTCTTTAAAGTTGGTCTTTGTTTTTCTGTGCTTCAAAAATTATTCATAGTTCGCCTAACTACTTCTGAATTAAAACATCCAAATTAGATTTTGTGCATCTTCTTACTCTTTGTTTACTGGGCATGGAGAAGGACGTTGTTGCACTAACAACAATGGCTTTTCTTTCCTTAATAACTCTCCTAAACTGCTTTCAGACTCAATTGTTGCCTCAGATACCCTTCCCCAGATTTTTATAGCTGACCCAGACCATTGTTCCTTTTTTATAAATCTATGGATATTGGTTATTACTTCTCGTGTTTTTAAATGTAGCACTTTATTTCCTAATGTGCTGCTAGGAGGCGTCATTTCTAAATGCCCTCTTGGAACCAGGAGACAAGCACATTTTGAAACAAGCTGTAGTGTTACTGAGTAGCTCTGCACGTGTTTAGTTGCTCGCAACTAGTACGCAACTGAACTGCCCTCCCCTCCAGTTGCAGCCGTTCTGAGGTGGACTCGTCCAGATACCACTGCGCATCGCTCTGTACATATCAAGATAAAAAAATACATCTGAGTGCTAGGGGTCCGTAGCGCCCACACCACGGCAGCTGAAGGGGGCGGATCCCCTCCCCTACGGTATCGAGTATCGAAGTATCGGGTATCGTGAAAAATATCGTGCATCGGTATCGAGAATAGAATATGGAGAAAACTGTTATCGGCCCATTCCTAGCTGCCATGAAAAGGTAGCTCGGGGTGGGGAATTGTGTCATATCCTTGTAAGATGTTGAATTTTAATAGAATATAATATTTATTTCTCATCTTTCCTGTATAAATACATTCATTAATGCGCTACCATTTACACAATCTCAGTACATGCCAGTCTTGGTAGCGTTGTGGTAGCATGTCTGCCTCACGTTCAAGAGGTCCCGAGTTCGAATCTCGGTCAGGGTGAGTTACCTGGATAAGGCTTTTTCCGGGATTTTCCCTTATCCTGTAAGACGAATATTGGGTAACTCTAAGCTCCATGGACCCCGGACTCATTTGAACATCACTTCATCCATTCCATTCATCGTCCGATATGACTTAACGTTGGAGGACGTAAACTAAAAAAAAAAAAATCTCAGCACATAATGACAGACATCTTGTTCACATCCAACATACCCTTCCTACTGCTCGCCCTAAATTTCGGTCTCAATACACACGACCCTTAGTTTTTCGTGTACTGATAACCCTCTATTCTCTTTCATCCTTAGTTCCCATTTCTCTAACCTTAATTGTTATTTAATCTTAATCATTCTTAACCATTTCTCTCTGACGTTCGCCAAATAATAACCTATATTTCTTACATTATTTTTTCTTTTTTCAGGCAATATTTTCCTGATTAATAGTATCCCTCCCCCCAGCCCGTATCATCATCTCCACACATTGGACATTTCCCTTTTCCCTTATCATATCTAATACCTTTCAAGAATTTTAATAATACATTTTACTTTTCATCGTTGAAATATTTCTTTTTCTCTTTCTCTCATACACACGCGCGCGCACATGAAACTTTAAAAATAAATATGCTGTTTCGGTATTAGCATGAGTAAAAATACGTGTTTGCCGTGAAATCTCAATTTAAATATTTTTTTTTTGGGGGGGGGGGGAGGGGGAGTGGGTAGAACAAATTAAATTTTTACTTACTATAGATAGGCATTATAGAAAGTCAAAAATGTACTGGGTAATAGGCTAACTTTCAAATCCAGAGACACTGGGTTCGATTCCAAGCTTTAGGTTGGGAAGTTGTCTTAGCCAGGATTATTTCCATTCTTCTTAAAGTCTAGAATGAGAGAATGAATGTATGTGTGTGTGTGTGTGTGTGTGTGTGTGTGTGTGTGTGTGTGTGTGTGTGTGTGTGTGTGTGTGTGTGTGTGTGTGAAAATTTAATGTAATAACAAGAAGTATCTACCCAAAGGATAACAACAATGTGAGTCGTCCTCCGTGGTTTTCCTTTGTAAGGGAAAGAAAGCCAGTGGTCCTGTCCTAGATTTCGGCATACAAGAGAAGCTCTTGTCTGATAAAGGGGCCTCTGAGAAAAATAAAACGGTGTTTTACAGGCGGTTAAAGAACGTCCATAAATAAAAACTAAATTTTAATTTTCACTGTAAGCAAGTGAACATCATTACTTTTGAGCAACTGTCCCAAAGGTAAAAAGCTGCCGTTATGAACTTGGATGTTAAAGGCTGCACAGGAATGGAGTATTAAAAAGATCCCCTCCCCTGCACTGTGCGGCTGAAATGTACTATTGTTGGCGTAACGTTATCAGACAAATAACTTTGGGCCTTGCCTTATCTATGACGTTAGGTAAAGGTGAGAGCGCTTGATATAAAATGTTTCCTTGTTTCCTGCTGGGATTTGAGATTACGTTTAAAGTACGCCTTACCATGTTTGAAATAAATGAGTCTACCAAGCTCTCCTTCTAAAACGGAACAGAAAAAAAGAAATCTGCATGTAGATGAACTCTCACGTTTCTGACTCTCAAAGAAAATGCAGAAAACACGCGATAGACAGAGCTAAAGGACTCCTTAATGACCCAACCGCTGGGACTTAGGCATGGCAAAATGAAAGAAGAAATATTGCAGCTTTCAAAATGTTAGGAAGAAGTTAAGCTTTTACTCTTTATACCTACTCATTACCCATCCAATAAGAAACCACGCAAATTCATCGTCCACAGATTAGCAAAACCCTCAGCGTGCCTCAAAAGTAAAGCGTTAGTCATCACATAAAGTACCACAGTTAGAGGAAAAATGTGAATATTTATTAAACTTTTACTAAACCAATAATATCCTTTATGAAACACTTTATCACAAAGTGATTTATATATTATAATAAGAGATTAAGAGAGATAAATAATAATGAGAATATAAATAGTAAATAACAGTCAAAATAAGAAAGAAGAAGTAAAGAGATAATAAATAAATGAGTATTGATTTGAAAGTAGTTGTCTAACGGACAGATTTTGAACTAAAGCACCGAACCATTGGCTGCGTCACTTCACCTCACTTCACATCTGTCTGGCAACGTGAGCGGACCTATATAGTACTCTGTCTCTTAAACTTCTTCATAATTCTACAGGTTAGTAATATATTTGTTTCATAACAAGTGAATTAGTTTTATATATGTGATCCGCATATTTCGAACATTTAACATCAACTATTAAAGCAGTAAAACTTGATTAAACATTTTAGCTCCGTGTCGTTTCTTACAATACCTGCGCAAACCCTAATGGTTACCTCTCATAGCTCTACCGAGCAAGCTTGGTATTGATGCGGATGATGGTGAGATCTTCGAGATATTTAATATCGGCGGAGATCATTTATTTCCCGCATCACAGGACAATGAATATCGAGCTCCTCCGTTCACCCGAGCTCAACTCCATTTATGTTGAAATATTAAATAAGCTAATTATGTGAGTTCAAGAGAAACAGATATACCTAATATAATAGAAATATTAGGAAGTTAATACAGACAAAAAGTAATAATAAATTTTTTAAAACTGAAATAAAAAAGTATTTTGTTTCTTACCGAACTTCTCAATTTCCAGGATAATATACATGACTTCAGTGTACCGGAATTTCATCACGCATTTTACATGCCAGTAAATCTACGGACATGGGACTGTGCTTTTAAGCGAACTTAAAAACCATCGGTCTAGGACGAGTTTGAACCCGTGACCTTGGGATCAGTAGGCCAGCTGATTCACTGGGGAGTGAATTATGCGAGTGGTGCTTCTAGGAATTCAGAAAGGAAGGGAAACATGTTGTATTATGTAAAAGTTATATAGGTATACAGTAATTTGTGATTGAACTGCATAAGTACCACGGTTTCATTGTTTTTTTTTTCTCTGACTATTCTGCAGTCTCATTATATCTGGCTCATATAACATATCTTCATTTTCACTGTTCCACAATATGTCGTATGTAAGTGTTGCTACAATAACTGTAATTAAAAACACGCTCAGATGGCCCTTTCTAGTTCTACTGATCGTCCGGAAGGACACGAACTCATTGAGAAGAGATGAAAGAACAAGACCGCGTCCTGCTGTCCATAGATGGCTCTAGCTGTCATATCTTGTAGCGACAAAGAAAATTTATAATTATTTACGAAGTTGTATGACATAGTTTAGTTATCCTCATAGGTTATTGTTCAGATTTGAATGCTTTATATTGCATATGGACGAGCATTGTATGTGGTGTATATTATGATAATATTGAACGTATACCTAATTGGTTATGAAAAAGAAAGACTAACACTAGTATATATTAGCACGTTCTGACATCAATTTCTCATAACACAATATTTCATCTGAAGTGAGACATTTAGCCGTTCTAAAATATTTTCTATTTTGAATCTGAAATGGTTCATATTGAAACTATTTATAAATTACACAACATTGCCAACTGTTTTGCTGATTACTTTAAATCGGTTCATTCATCAGCACCCTCGAAGTATAAAGTTCAATCTAACAATTATACTTCCGTAATATTGAGAACACTTAAATCTGAGAATATTACTTATTATGATCACAAAAGTGTTATAAGGACGTTAAAGCTTGAGAAAAAAATATTTGGTCCTGATGACAGTTCACCCTATGTATTAAAAGGCTGTCAAGTTATTTCGATATGTTCATTGTAAACTTATATCACATACACAATTAATTTGCAAGTATGGTTTTCCTCGTAACTAAAAGTTAACTAAACCACCCCCAATTTTCTAATCTGGAGATTCTGAAATAATTACGAATTATACGCCAGAGATTGTGTTATCAACTCCAGCTAATAAAGTATTTGAAAGTATATTTTATAGATTATTTTCCACCTAAAGTTTATTGAAACAGTTCGACCAAATCTGTAAGGGATGCATTTTTTCTGAGGTTTAGTTATTTATCGCAGGATTACTTATTATGATTTATTTCTTCACATATTTCAGTTTAAAGGCTTCTAACGCGAAAGGAGTGGCTACTTATTACTCTTTCCCTAAAATATATAACGAAAAAAGGCTGATGGTTCTAACTTAACACAGCCAATTTGCTTTTATGTTACCAATATTACGCCAAAGAGATTTCGTGATATATTCTTATTCCAACAGCAAAAACCAATTCAATTGTATCCTTATGCAATAAACGAAACTAACATTTTTAACATGAAATTTTCTAAGTTTGCTACGTACTGTGTTCCTTATTTCCTAGCATAGAGTGATTATCTTAATCTATGTTAACTGCAATGTAAGTTTTATTACAATTTGGCATTGTTTACTTTTATTACCTTATGCTGTAGTAAAATTACATGTTACTGTGTTAAGTGAACAATTTAATTGGTGAAACCGGTAGTGTTCACTCAATAAATAAATAAATAAATAAATAAATAAATAAATAAATAAATAAATAAATAAATAAATAAATAAATAAATAAATAAATAAATAAATAAATAAATAAATAAATAAATAAATAAATAAATAAATAAATAAATAAATAAATAAATAAATAAATAAATAAATAAATAAATAAATAAATAAATAAATAAATAAATAAATAAATAAATAAATAAATAAATAAATAAATAAATAAATAAATAAATAAATAAATAAATAAATAAATAAATAAATAAATAAATAAATAAATAAATAAATAAATAAATAAATAAATAAATAAATAAATAAATAAATAAATAAATAAATAAATAAATAAATAAATAAATAAATAATGAGCTTGCAAACCTTTGCTTCTAACTGAACCACCGGAAAAGTGTTGTATACATAAAGATACAACGCTCTTACAACATGCTTTTGGAGGTTAAATACTTTTGGAATTAAACACCGAAAGTTAAAACCCAGAATACAGGAAATGTTACATACAAAACCCGTTGCCTTTTGAGTAATTTTCAAGAACAGTAACAGTACTGTATAAGATTAAAGAAAGAGAGAATCACGGTAATCTTCCCTTTTACTTACAAAAGTCCACGAGTAACATTTGTTACCACAAATATAACATTATAAAAGACCGCTGTTAAAAATCTCAAGGCCAGAAACGATATTTTAAGATTAATACTGTAATTTCACATATAAGAAAATTTTCACTTGTCTCATAAATACGAGGGCTGTTCAATAAAAAATGAGAAAATGTGAGAACCAGACAATTTCAGACATGTGCAATATCGCCTTCCACTGCATTGGAGGTAAAACGCGAGGAACAAATTGTCGCTTTGAAATTCTGCTTTCGTCTCAACAAATCTTCAGTTGAGGCCTATACAATGTTACAGGAGGCCTATGGAGAGTCTGTTCTTCCCTACAGCAGAGCACGAAGGTGGTTTAAAATGTTTAAAGAGCAGAGACAGTCAATTTAAAAGAACGGTGGACCCGGTGCTTCAGTTGCTGCTCTTATGGAAGAAAACATCAACCCTGCTGCTGCCATTGTCAGAGAGGATCGGCAAATTACCTTAAGATCACTTTCTGAAATACTAAACATTTCATTGGGTGCCATCCACACGTTGGTGATAGAAACATTACACGTGAGACGTGTTTGTGCACGATGGGTTCCAAAAAGGATGATTCCCGGACAAAAGGACATTCACATGCAGGTCTGCATGCATTTAAAGTTGATGGTAGAGGAAGATCCGGAGTTTCTTTCAAATATAATCACTGCTGATGAAACTTGGCTGCATATTTTTGTTCCTGAGAGCAAACAGCAAAGCTCACTGTGGAAATCTCTTCATCACCAACCCCCAAAAACAAAAGTAGTTGCTTCTGCTGGGAAAGTTATGGTCATCTCATTCTTTGATATTCATGGAATGGTTTATCAGCATAATGTACCTGCACACACATCAGTAACTGGAAAATATCACAAGGATGTCCTGAAAATATTGCAAGCCCATATCAGGCGCAAAAGACACATTTCCGTGAAGCAGGCTGGATGCTGCACCACGACAATGCGCGGCCGCATATTGTCAATGTTGTTGCTCAATATGTTGCAAAAACCAACGTGAAGTGCATCCCTCATCCTCACTATAGTCCGGATTTAGCCCCATGTGACCTTTTTTATTCCCTAACTTCAAGAAACACCTTCGTGGGAGGCATTATCCATCATCAGAAGCAGTGATGAAGGCTGCGGAGGTGATTTTGAAGGGTCTCTCAAAAATTGTTTCCAGCATGTCTTTGAAGACTGGCAGAAACGCTGGGACAAGTGCATCGCATTCAGGGGAGACTATTTTGAGAAGGACCATCAAAATTATGAGGATGAGTAAACGTACGTTGTCAAAAAAAGATTGTGACCATTCTTTATTGAAGAGCTCCCGTATGAAACAAATTTAAGTAAAACTGTAAGACAATTATAGTAGACGTATCGAAGGATAACAACAAACTGTAAAAGTACTGTAACTATAGTATTCCTGAGTATTAATATTGGTTGTCAATAAGAGCCATTTGTTGTTTCAATTAACGAGTTCACGTTTGTTTTTTTTATTTAAATTTAAGAAAACTTTTACTATAAAATAAACAATAGCATTTTCGAGATAACTCGACACCACAACACTGATGTGTTATTATGGTGAGTGCGTTTACCTAAACAGTTTTATAACATGTTTGAGCTTTGAATACTCAAACTCTAATATCATTTATTTGAAAGAAAAATGGAACACATTTTATGCAAGGTTACCGAATAATAATTATGATAGACAAATCTTAGTGTGTCACTTGTTATTCACTTTTGATATTAAATTGAGTTGTCCTTATAGTTGCAGTTTGTAAGTTCATCCGTTTTGCTGCCTAAGTGATACATCATATGTCTAGTCTAGCCATAAGCTCTATTACAAAGATTTTTTATAGTGGTATCAATGCATTATAGAGTTTTCACAAGTTGACTATGCAAATGGTATTCACATGCATTTTCTGTGCTAACGTTATTCTATTTTTCCTGTTGCCCTAATACAGGACCTAAGACTATCAAGCCATTTACACTGCCTCCAAGGGAAAAAGTTTCACTGCTGATTCTAGGAAATTTGAGAGACTAATGTTGGGGTATCTTATCTCATAAATAACATTCTCAAATATACGTCACAGTTTGTAAGCTAAGGGGTTGAAATTAGAGCTGCTTTAGGGACAATCTTGGATAGCACTAAAATCTGGATATTTTCTTCATCAAATTGAGTGAATGTGCATAAGCTTGCTGGAATATCTAGTACGCCTTCTTTTACAAAGTGGTGTTATAGTACATCACAACTTCAAAGAAGGCTGTTCTATGTATTCTGGTCATTTCTTTTGGCAGAAATGATGCCCTGTTACACTATCCAACTCCCAATCCAGTCACCAAACCATAATACATGTGCCCCCTCCTAGATCTTTGGTACCCTCCCAACTGTATTATTCAGGTGATTGTAGCTCTCTTCAATTATGAAAATATTTTCAATTTATAAAAGGTTTTTCCGTGTCTGTTGGTGTAATGCTCAAGTAGGACTCTGCATTTCAACTCTTTCTACTGCTCAGTCTTGGAGTTAGACATGTGCATTACTCCGACGATAAACCTTTCTCCAAGGTCTTGTCTCTGCAATCTGGGCATTGATCTCCCAAAAGTTGTTCATCTCACGAACCATCAGACTTGGCTTCCACACTGGATTCTTCATAATATGAGCCGAAGCTCTTTTCACCAGTAACCTAGTCATCAAATAACGCGGTGATCAGCAATTGTACAAATTTCATTAATCAAACACTAATGTCCTGCTGATTCTCAGTTTCTTAAAACCGTCTAAAAAATATATGAGATAATATATCTAAAAATGAGAACCCCTAGTGGTCTACCGAGAAACGTATGAGTCAGTTGGAGAATTTAATGTCATGTCGGCATGTTGGCCATAGTAGCTCAGATGGTTAGAGCAACCGCACAGAGAGCGGGAGATCCGTGGTTCAAATTCTGGCTATGGCATTGAATTTTTCAGTCTGGCTCTATTCATTTAAATCTAAAAAAAAAAAAAAAAAAAAAAAAAAAATATCAGGTAGTGATTTTTCTATCCTATGGAGGACCATCACAGCAACACGATATTTCTAATCTCTCCGATCCATGAGCGGGTTCACTTAACTGCAATTGAAGTCAATATTGAGTACTGTCGCGAGCCGTTATCTACGATTGCGCGGCTTGTTTACATAAAGCACTTGATAGGCGGCTAGCGTTCACAAAGAGCCGGCAAATAACGATCGCGCCGATAAACAAGAGACGGATAGTTTATCACAGAGGTAAAGGGCTTGCCGGCATAGACAAAGTTACGCTTCTGGAAGGTTATAGAATTTTTGGTTTCCTTACTGTTAGAGAAACCTCTCGAATTTATGAATGAGATATGTAAGATATTGTGACACGCCAGCAGGGAGTTGTAGTTGTAAAACAGTCGTGAGTAGTAAACAGTGTAAAGATATGTAATAAGAGTGCTGTATACAGTGGAAGTTGAGTAATCTGTTTTGTTATTGTCATCGACCTTGGTGTTGTAGAGTGTGATATGTGATATAATTCTGCTGCTACGTAGTGTGTTTCTACGCAAATAAAGAACATTTGGAATATCTGCAACTCCGCCTTTTAATTCTACGAACCCACAAAGTCACAATACGGTAGAGTCGATGAACAAATGGTACAGTACCTATCAGAAGTTTTAGTAGCACGCATGGCCAACTTAGGTATAGCGGTTCTATAACTTCAGAGTATAAGCCAAAATAAGCATTATGTTTTTTTTTAAGACTTCTCATTCGTATTTCCTGATAAATACAGACAGGGTTTCTCATAAGCAACTCACGATCTTGTACCTACCTACGTATAACTTGCTGTTGTAAGTTAACATTTGTCAGTGTCTTAGGCTAATTGTGTAATACAACTCTAATTGCTAGTTTTTTAAGCACACCAACAAAACTTTATTGCTTTTGAATGGTTGATCAATAGATTTCGTTCTGCGATGCTTTCAAAGTGCAGCTATCTCATGTCAGATTATGCTAGGTATATCTGGTGTGGCAAGCGTTTTATGTAGGTGGAGGAGATAAAACAAAGTTAATCCAACCCAACAAACCAAGGGCACTTTGCTGAGCGAATTTATATTAACCAATTCTTAAGCTGTTCATACAATTACAGAAAATTGATGCACACGAGAAATAAAGAAATTAAGTATGTATATTAATTTTGTATTACATTCTCTTACATAAATTACTCTGGGGACCTGTAAGTTTATGTTATTATAAACTGGCTCCTTAAAAAGAACTCTTTGGAATACCACTATTGATTAAGTTTATGCTATGCTTTCTCTATACCTATGCTGATAAGTAGGGCCCAGATTTTGATGAAAAGTCAGGTTTTTCCTGAGTAGTCACAGACGATGCGTATTGGAAATTAAGTGCATTCTGGAACAAATACGTTAGATATATATGGCTTTTATAGGTCATTAAAATGCAGTTTTTCCACATTTTTATAATAAAATCATTTTTAACATTTAAATGCATTTTCCGGTCATTTTCTTTCTTTTTCACAAATTTATAGGGCATTTTCATCTGTGAGCCGCATTCGGGAGACCTGGGTTCGATTCCCATGGCGGACCTGACATTGAACCATGGGCGTTTTGGGGGATTTTAAAATAACCTGTGATTAAAAGTTAAATTATATTTTTTATAGGAAATAGTAGCTTTGTAAGTGTGGTAAACATGTAATTAACACAGGTCAGTGTCCTATCAGTGCTGGTGAATTTATGACGCATCAATTCGAGGAATCGTCGATTACATCATGCAATACGTGTGGCTTGCATCCACAGAAAAACATTTGCGAGCTCTTCAAAATGTGGAACAAAAAAAAAAAAAAAAAGAAAAGACAAGCGTCTCAGCTACTTTTAAAAGAAACGGCTTCGACGTCAAGTAACAAGTCATCTTCATTTATAAGGAATGAAGTGTTAGTGCAAATATTCCGCTAGAAAAATTAATTCCAAATTATGACATTTTCCTGAACGTCACACTGGTCGTACAATTTCAAATGAATCAACTTTGCGTAAAAGTTACCTACAAAAATGTTATGAAGACACGTTAAACCGAATACGTGAATGTGTGAATGGGAAAAAACATATTTATGTATCAATTGATTAGACAACCAATTCAGAGGGGCGTTATGTGGCCAGTGGTATACTAGAAGCTACTAGTGCCGGACAAATGTTTCTTCTAGCCTCAGAGGTTATGGAAGCTGTTAACCACTGTCAGATATGCAAACTCTTCGATAAATCCATGTGTTTATTGTGGCCTAGTGGAATACAGCATGACAACGTGCTCCTCTTCCTAACCTTACATAGTTAAGGCGGCAAAATCAATCAAATTATTTTACAGTAAGACGGTGCATATTACGTGTTTGGCCCATGCTTTTCATAGAACAGGTCACATCAACATTTCCAGAAGTAGATACACTAATTTCCACAGTAAAGGAAATATTTTCGAAAGCGCCAACCCGAACTATGTGTTTCAAAGATAAAGCCCCTAATATAGCTTTGCCCCCGGCACCAGTTTTAACACATTGGGGTACATGGTTAACTGCACTGTGACAATTTTCAAATAGTGAGAGAAGTGGTGAATAGCTCAGATAGGGTAGATCCTAAGGCAATTGAGAGCGCACAGGATCTGTTTTCTGATACTCAAATCCAAGGTAAATTAACTTTCATTAAATCAAATTTTATATTTTTGACGGATACCGTAACCCGCCTTGAAGAAAGTGGCATGACATTGAATACGTCGATTGAGTTAATAAGGATTGCGGAAGAGAGGATACAAAATGTAAAAGGTGGGATTGGGGACAAAATTAGACAGAAACTAAAATTTGTGTGGGACAAAAATGAAGGATACCAAACAGTTTGTCAGATTGCCAATATCTATCAAGAGAAAACTTCAGAACTGGTATTTTTGAACAGGATTTAACAGGCAGTGTCATAGTTTTTTTCAAATATGCATCTATAACATCTGTGGAAATGGAGGGAATTTTCTCAAAGTATAAAACAGTTTTAGCTGACAACCGCCGTTCCTTTACTTTTGATAACTTGAAGATGACCATGGTGGTGTACTGCAACGATAAGTAAGGTATGTTTTGGCTAATGGGCACAGTAACTTATTTTATCATATTTTATAAGGTTGAAAATGACCTGATGAATTTTGAATTTATTATTTAGTAGTAATAATTGCATTATTTATAAGAAAGTTAATTTTAATATGTGGTTATTCGAACCATATATGCATTATTTGTCTATGACAGTTCTTAATTTATTATTATGAAAGAAATCGTCAATTTTTGTTAGGTAATTTGTTTTACATTTTATGTGCATTTTTTATATTTTAAGGACATTTTATAGTTAGAGAATTTTGACGTCAACAACTTCCGGGCCCTACTGGTAAGTATAGAAAATGTATTTTCCACCTTGAAACTGATTTTCCTCTTTTACTAAGCTCAATGTAAGCGTTAACTCAAATATGTTAGACATTGCGGACAAACTATAATACAGTCGGCCAAGCTACCAATGAAGGCCTTGAACGTAAGAGATTCAACACAAACCCATAAGGGACACTCGGCCAAACATTTGAAGAGGCTTTGACACTGCATAAATGTGTCTTCCTAGCAACAGACGACCATAAAAATTCGACAAAAAATAAATATGATTCAGTTACAAGATATTGTTAGATAGTGACAAGTGATTTGTAAACTACGGCTGCAAATCAAGACTACAATGCTTTAATAAAGAATTTGTTAGGGGTTAACCGGTGTTAGCTACAATATCAACCAAAATTAAATGTTATACATTAACTGATTTACATATTCAAATATTTTGCGTATAGGCTGCAAAACCACCATGGGACTGAAAATGCAATCTAATTTAACCTAATCTAAAACACAAATTAAGAGTTCCGGGAGAGGCTACAGGGACCATCAAAAAAGAATTCCCTTTGTAGAAGTTTTAATATGAAATTATAAGGGCTCTAGGATTATAAAGTTCTCAACTAACAGCAAACCCGTTACATGATATTTCAGAAGCCCTTTTAACTTCCTTTTCCTTGGCTTTATGATCATGTCCTACTTTCATTACGCAGGAGATCACTGGTTAATGAGATTAGTTATCAGCTGCAGTGCAATGTGAAGCAACTAGCAGCACTTTCTGGTTCTAGAGCTCAAGTTTAGGCAGTAAATTAAAAGGAGAGCGAAGCTGCAAGCTGTTTATTTTTAATGCTTAACGATCTCGTTTTCCTTAAAGTCCTAATTATTTAAGAATTTCAGCTTTTTTTTCACATGTTAAAACAGCTAACGCAGCATCGATGTTAGCCTTTTTTTAATCTATCGAATAGATTTTTTTCCCTTCCGCTTCGTTGTTGGCGGGTGTATTCATCCTTAACGGTTGAATATGACATTTTCCAAAGTATAGATACTGTATCAAAACTAATGTCATTTTTAATAAAACAATTATTTGAAAAGTGTTCGTGTAATATGGCTTGTTATACTGTCCTGTTGCAATAGAACTCTTATTTTGGCTAGCTAACTCTGGGTATCTCCGTCTCAAAATTTCATAAACTCGTTCCAGTCATTGAGAATAAAAATACACATTAATCGCCCGCCCGTTTGGAAAAAAATTCCACCAAGAGAACAGACTGATTTTTTTAACGATGATTATGGCAGGTTGGCGGGGATCAAGGCTCTGTTTTGAGACATCAGGGTTTCGGTAATATAACCATTTTGCATCACAAGTGACAATTCTCCTGACAAATCTATCATCCATGAGATTACGGATAAGCTGATGACAGAAATCCACTCTACGTTCAGCTTGTTGAGGTGCCAGTTCATGAGGTACAGATCTACAGCTTCTGTATGATTTTCCAAGTGTCTTAATGTGGCGATGTATGGTATCTTTTGATGCACCAAGTCCTTTTGAAAGCCTAAGCTTTAGGTCTTCCAGAACGTGGTAAATCTTTAGTGTTTTCGTCTTCATTGTTGAAACATTGGAACTATCGTTGTAACACACGCTCACCAACGACACGTTCTCCTACCACGTCACATATTCTTCCAGCTGCGGCAGCGGTTTTATAATGTTTCCAGTAGTGTTTAGAAGAGCTCTAAGTTCAAACTTTATCTGCATTTTGTGATTGTTTATAAACAACTGAAGACTGACACAACTTGCAATATAAGCAACACTAGCCATAGCGTCCTGTAAATAACATTGCCAAATCAAAGAAACCCAGTAGAATTTTCAAAACACAAAATGAAAAAATCCGACTTTACTTATTAGGTTTATCCAGTTTATGAAACATCACTTCACTAAGTTTTATTATCACAGAATTTCTCTGTCACTTCACGAATGTGAAAACTATTCAGTTTTCTCCATCACTTCACTTTCTTTACGTCGTAATGAAATTACACGTGACATAAATGCTTAACTTGTAAGAGCACCTGCTTGTATAACCGTTGGAGGTTTCATTACTGTTCTAGAAATTCCGAGATGGCGAAACTTCTACAACATTGTGGTTATCTAGCGAAACCTTTCCGATGTTTGCACTTGGCGAATGCATGGTTTATCTGTTAATTTCTCTAGGTGCTCGTCCCCTGGGCAATAGTCCCACAGTGCTTTACTAAATGTTATGACTTTCCTACGTCTTAAAATGAATATAAACTAAGCTCGTTACCATGCAATTTTCGTAAAATTCAGATTTATTTTCCATTACTAGCAAATAAGTTTGCTAATGAAATTAATTTAGATTTTTTTAAATTAACTTTTGTTCAATTGTGAGTTTCGGCTATTAAAATAAAGATGCATTTATCAAACTTGAGTGAGTTTCGTGTCGTAAAACCTTTATCGTATGTAATTGCATAGCAAGTTTTAGTTAGCGTGCAATGATGTATATATTAATTGATTTTCTCTCTGATAATTTAAAATTGTATATTTAGAGGGAATTTTAGATGTAAAATGTCTAAAATAACCCATGTGGTGACCGGGGTTAAAGAATAGTCTCAACGTAGTCCACGCGTGTCGTAGAAGGCGACTAAAATGGATACCCAATACTTGGGGGTATAGACGAGCCACTCTGACTCCGGGAATATAAATAGGATTCCTGACCCTCCAGATTGGGGGTTGGGCGCTAGGCTAACAACCTAGCCCCGTAAAAAAGTTATTGTTAAAAGAACCTCAGATAAGCCTGGGATTTGAAGGAATAATGGCAACCGATGAATGTGGAGAAGGAAGGCAGAAGATAGAGATGAATGGAGGCAAAAACTTGGGGAGGCTGAATCCCAAAAGGGGCTGTGAAAGTCATGTAGTAATAGTGGTAAAATATCTAAAATAAAACAATCGAAAAAAAGAAGGAAAATTGTACTGAAAAGAAATGACCTGAAATTCTTCCTATAACTTCTTACTTTCTCCTAGGCACGTAGTAGGTAGAGAAGAGCAGGGGGTGAGTGTGTGGGCTTTAAGGGCGCGTCGACAGGTAGGTCATTTGGACCCAGGTAGAAAAGCTATTACATGCCATAAAAATCGATATATTGATTTCACCAGATTACTTTGAGACGTTCTGAATAAAAAAAAAAAAAAAAAACATTTTTAGAAAACCATCCGCGAGCACATGTCTATGTGTATGTGTGTGTTTTTGTGAAAAGTTAACAAAGATTTAGTTAAGTACCAACCTTGCTATTCAAATTCAGTATCTTCAAGGATGCGACACAAATATATTCAAGATAATACTTCCATTCCTAGCCTCTACATGAAACTTTTGAGAACATTGATTTTCTCACATATAGTTCTAATGATTTTGATTAAAATAACATAAGTGTATGATAATTTTATGACAAGTGAAATTTATATCTTAAATTTTAAGGAGGGATGGAGCACAGAATTTCAAGTGTGCTTCATTCTGGATAGCTGGCTTAACCCCTAAGAGTTAGCCAAAATCTTCTTGTACAAA
Organism: Mantis religiosa; assembly: GCA_030765055.1. Classification (NCBI taxonomy): domain Eukaryota; kingdom Metazoa; phylum Arthropoda; class Insecta; order Mantodea; family Mantidae; genus Mantis; species Mantis religiosa. The sequence goes on along the minus strand of CM060954.1, from coordinate 101,012,377 downwards.
AATATAGATCTCGTTACCGCAACAGGTGTCAATTATTTCTTATAGGATTAAATATTTTGAAATGGCCGCGCCATGGCTGATTGGTTTGACCGCTTGGCTCTCACCTAGGCGACCCGGGTTCGATCCCAGGCGACAGCAAAGTGGGATTTGTGGTGGACAACATGGCACTGGGGTGGGTTTCCTCTGGGTCCTCCGGTTTCTCCCACCATCATTCCACTAATTGCTCCATCAATCGTTCATCTCAGGCGTTGGGTTGACCCCTTAACCCTGATTTCGTCAGCATTGACGAGAAAGGGAGGGAAAAAATATTTTGGATATATGCCTATCTATTTCTTTGAAATTTTCAATCATTTACCTTTCTCAAATAGGAAGTTTTTGCTCGTTTCTTTTCTTTCCTACCGGACATGCAAATAGAATGGAATTTCGAAGTTGTCACGTAGCGATCAGGTCTTAAAAGATTTAGCTACTGTTTAGCATGTTGTTGTATTATCATCGGGTACCCCGTATGGCTTGCGGGCACCCAAGATAACCCAGGAGCTAATCCTAACAGCAGCTAAGGCTGAGCTCCACATATTCTCCTAAGCTGTTGGCATCAAAATTACTAACCCAAATTTCAGAAACAAAACACCAGGGTGCTAGGCATTGCATCCTATCCCTTCATTCCCAAGGTACAATTACTGTATGTATCCTTATAAGTTAATTCCAATCTAAAAAACCCACCAGACATCCTACAACATCCCGAACAAACTTTACCTGCGGTTAAACCCAAAACGGGTGGGCACGCAGCAAAAACCTTCTGGCTAAATACAGCCAGCCAGCACGACGGGCGAGAGAGTGAGCGAGCATGTTGTATTACCCACACTCCTACAAGGACAGCTATAATGAAAGCATTTATCCCGATTACATGAAGTAAATGGAAGCACAAGCATTGTACACGCATGTACAAAGAAGTGTCACCTGAGTGTAGTACATTAGATTATTTCATTTATAATTATTAATAAATGTTACAGATGTTTGCGCCATTGCTGAATTTCCTTTAAGGAAATTCCAGGATGTTCTTAATAAAAAATGGGCAGTTAAAAACTTGCACAAATTCAAAGGGGATTCCTCCTTCGCATAATTCGAGGATATCGTACAATCTCCACTGATGCAGCTCAGATTATAGCTAACATCGAACCTTTGGCTCTCACTGGTTTATCAAGAGCAACTATTATGAATTTAAGACATGAACGTGAATGTGCGTCTTATCTGTCTCACTTAAAACTACAAATCCCGGAGCATCCTACCACAGCAGGACACCCATCAAGTTTTGTAACCTGTTTAAAGGAAATATGTAATTTTAATGATTATTACATATATACAGATGGTTCGCGTTACCAATTTGAAGATAATATATCTGCAGTAGGATGTGCTTTTGTTGTTTATGAAAACCAAACGGAACTAACTCATTCCATGTTTAAATTGTCACCTGAATGTTCTGTATTCCAGTCGGAGCTCTTAGCAATTAAAGAAGCTATAAAATGGTGTACTGTTAATGGGAACAGTGCCCGTATTCTTAGTGATTCACAATCAGCTCTACTCGCTATTAATGATAAGTACAATTTAAATTCATTAGCACATGAAATCAGAACCTTGCTTCAAAACCATCCAGGATATATTTGCATGGGATGGGTTAAAGGACACAGTGGAATTTTAGGTAACGAGAGAGCTGATTGCTTGGCTAAGAAGGCTGCAGAATCCAATCTTCCTATGACATACTCTTTATGTCCTATTTCTACTGTAAGGATAATAATACATCAAGATATTCTTGAAGAATGGAACCAACAATGGCTAACAACTCCAAATGGAAGTTTAACAAAAACATTATTTTTCCCTAGTGTATATGACAGAGGAAAATGTGAAACTCTTGTACCAAATTTTGTTTTGACAGAATTTTTAAGTGGACATGGCAAATTTGGTGAATACTTATCACGTTTTCACTTAACATCTAACCCCAAGTGCATGTGTGGTGAAGAATTTCAAACTGTGGTTCATCTCCTTTTCTGTTGTCCTATTTTCTGGAGAGAAAGACAAGAATTAATATTCAAGCTAGACTCTCTAGGAACTGAATTTTCTGCTCCGCTCACATCTTTGCTAATGAAGCCACAACAGTATAAGTACTTCATGATGTTTATAAACTCAGTGTTTAAACGTCTGAAATAGTTTAAATTAATATGCATCAGATTATAACATATTTTCTTCCTTCTAGTATTTAAAATGTTTTTGTTAAAATTGTGTATTTTTATGTATCAACTCTAACCCTAATATACCACTTTCATGATGTTTATAAACTCAGTGTTTAAACGTCTGAAATAGTTTAAATTAACATGCATCAGATTATAACATATTTTCTTCCTTCTAGTATTTAAAATATTTTTGTGTAAATTGTGTATTTTTATGTATCAACTCTAACTCTAATATACCACTTTCATGATGTTTATAAACTCAGTGTTTAAACGTCTGAAATAGTTTAAATTAACATGCATCAGATTATAACATATTTTCTTCCTTCTAGTATTTAAAATATTTTTGTGTAAATTGTGTATTTTTATGTATCAACTATAACCCTAATATACCACTGTGTAAAATAGGGTTCATAAATCTGGATAAATAAATAAAAAAAAATCCTTTAAGGCAGTACCTATGTTATATTTCTGCATTGCTGGAAATCTACAGAGGCTTTCAAAGCGTAAAATGACGTTTCAAGCATAACACTTTTTGTATTTCTAATGATTCATGCATTTTTAAATATATACTTCTAGAATCGACTAAAGTGCTAAAAGCTATACTGTTTCTCTAAACTCTACGTGCTATGCAACTTCTTTATTAATTATATTATTATTGGCATTATTATTATAGTATCTAAATGCTTATCGATATGCGTGGGAGCTATATCCTTTTGGCAACAATAATTTTCATGTCTACTTCAGAAGAAATGTCTTTTGCACTTAACTCGTTTCTCAGCCACCTCTCCTTCTGCAATTAACTTAATCTTGTGACTTTGAAGTAGCCTTTCACAACAATCTTAGTAGAATACATTGAGCAATTAGTTTGGGCCCATGCTTCGTTTTCACACCGAGATACACCGTAACGTAGTTCATATTTTTGTCTCTTGTAATTTGTTTCAGGCATTCATAGGCATAACTACTGGGTGGAGAGTAGTTTGGTTAAATAAATGAGAAAACTTTCCGGTTTAATGAAAATAGTATTGGGAACTTGTGGAATAAGCCAGCTTTTCTGCTTCCAGGCGTACAACAACAAGCAAGTTGGTCTCATAGCACACTTGCTTGAGTAGAAAACAATTGACAATTAATTGGCACTCGAAATAATTGTATTCGAATACGTTTCGTCTAGTTTTTCTGTAGCGAATGAGCACTGAAGTTCAATTAAAAATATACAGCACTTTAATTTAACATTATAGCGGGATGGTTCAGGTGGTTTCGTCTGTGGCCCGGCTCGATTCCCGTGGCCGACATATCTGACCCATGGTTTTATCGGAGGGTCGCTAGGGTAGCTAGGCGAATTTCCTGTCCCTCCATTTCATCTCCATTATCATTTCATCTCTCATCTGGCAGTCTCTTTCATGGTAGAAGTGTCGGCGGGAGTCTGGGCGGTGCAGGGCAGGATGATATGCTCTGAATGAACCACTTCCTCCTCTGGTAGGTCAGTTACCGGTCTCCGAACCGACTGCTGGGACCGTCTTTGAACTACAGTACGGGAGAATGTCCCCTCCCGGGGATGCCCCAGTTGGGGATATAAGGTACAATAGACGAAGACTGGTTAGTGCCGAATTCCCTCAGAAAAATATTATATTTTGACATTATGAAGTATGTTATGTTAATCTAAATTGCATATCATGGTATTCAAGTTTTATGTATTTAAATATATACTAGCTGGTTAAATAGGTTCATTTATCTCCCTCTGTACGTTATAAAATGATTGCATAGTAAAAGGCTCTTTACAGTGGCACGTACTTAACCCTTAAATGCATGGGGTAGCAGATATGCAACATTTAGATGTACTTAGTTTGAGAAATCCTTTAGTGTGGGTTTTTGTTAATATTGTATTGTACTGGCCTTTAGCAGTTACACACAAAAGTTTTGAACCGTTTGAATTGTAAATATTATATTTTTACAATTACATTGAGGTGTTTCTTTGTTAGTATGAAAAATGCTAAGTTCAGGCAACTGCAGTTAAATGATACCCAACATCCACTCTTGCCATCACACCGATTATTTTACTTGGCTCCTCCCTGTCCTTTACCACAGGCACTTTGACTGCAGCTGCCGGGATTTGAACTCACGATGTTCAACTTTGAATGGATGCCCAGTCCATTACCTATCATTTTAACAACCATGACTATTCGAATCGATAGCGTTGAGACGTCTCAGAAAGTGATGTTTTTTTTTTTTAATTTCCGTCCTCCAAGGTTGTCATATAGGACAATGAATGTAATGAGTGAAAGCCTAGGGTCCGTAGAGCTTAGTTACCCGACATTCATCTTTTATAAGGGTAAACCCCGAAAAAAGGCTTATCCAGGTAACTCACCCTGACCGAGATTGGACCACGGGGCCTCTTGAACGTGAGGCAAACACCCTACCGTCTACGCTACCGAGGAGGGCGAAGAAGCCGGCCCTCGTAGCCATGGTCACTAAAGCGTAGGTCTCTAGTGTTCCGCCGCGTAGAGGGTCGCGGGTTCGAGTCCCGCCTTGGGCATGAGTGTTTATGTGTATAGTGAATATTTGTGAAACTAGGAAAACAGATAAGAAAATAAACGGAAATAATGAAAAATCGATTAAATAAGGGGGGAAAATGGTATGAAATCCGGATTATGAATTACAGCAAGAGTGGCTCAAGTAGTAAAATAATTCATGCATTTAAGGGTTAAACGTTCTTGGGGTGTCAGTCTCCCATACAAGGAAAGTAATTGGAGAAAACAGAAGGAAAACATTTTATGGAGTATATATTTTAAACTCTGTTGTATCCTCAACTTAAGAGTCATTCTTCATAAGAATGGTTTTGGACACTTTTCTCTTATTTTTTTCAGGGAGGGGGGAATCTTCGGTTATGGGCCAATTGAGCATAAGGATAACATATTTATACTACTGTATACATTACAGACACATTTATATTTAATTCTAAGAGGATTTTTGAATGTTTTCGTGTCAATTACTTCAAGCTTTCTTTCTTGAGTTACATTATGTGCAACTTTAATGAATAAAGTAAGTAATATTGGTGATATATTTTGAAGGTATTGCCTTCTATGATGAAACTCTTATTTATTTCGTGGAAAAGAAGCCCTAAGAAACGGTTAAAATAAAGATAAATTGGACCTACCAGAGACTTGTGCAGAATACTCCAACATTGCAGCGTTAACCTCATCAAGGAAATGACATGTTCGAAGACGTATTTTATTCCATTTCGAAGGAAAGCGCTGTAGTGTTCCACTGAAGCACGAAACGCTGTTATAGGAACACGCTGAATCCTGGCGCTTGTCACTTGTAAAGAGAATGGCAGCCACACCGTCTCTATTTACTGAAGACTTTTCCTGCAATAAGGCTTTATCCTGGGAGAGAGACTTGCTGATAAGGGCCATGTTTGAGCTGGGAAAAAGCGGCAACACCTTAAAATAAAAACTGATAAAACGGTATTGCAAAATATTCTTGAGATATTAAACCTAATTTCCAATTCCATGGAATGGAATTTAGGGTTTAGACAGAAGGTGTTCGTGTAGCAAAATCTTGTCTGTTAAAGGAATACTTATTCAAGTATCGATTCAATAAGTTGCTTCACCATCCGTTCGATGCGACAGAATTGAATATTGTTACCAATTCCCCTTCGTCTTACGTCTTTCTCACTCTCTTTTGTTTTGTATCGTCTTTAAGTTTCTTTTTTCATTTCGTATCCGTTCGGAGGAGAATGAAATGGGTTCACATCGCCGTTTCCTTTTCAATGATTCTATCTATACATTACCCCTTCCCCTAAACGTGTTTCATTTTCTGCATCTTCTTGTACACATTCTGTTTGCTTTCTATATTTTTTTACACTACAAAATATATTCATTGCTTTGTTTTTAGCCTTTTTGTTCTCTGTTTCGAACACTGTAAGCCTGGTGTGCTTCCCTGCCTTTCCTACAGGCATTCAATTTCTTCCCATAATATGTATCTTATATTTCCATACCTTAAGATACTGTTTGTTATTTATTTGTACTCTTTGTTCTTCTTATTTCAAACACATATTTACCTATCTCACTTTTATTTAGGGTAACTTGCCCTAAAATTACTTAGAATCACAACTTTCAGAATTATTCCAAACAAAAATGGGCACACTCAATCATAGTTTTGTTTTGGGTGTGGCAATCCTTCATCCACTACCTCTATTCCTGCTTTGAGGCTTTACTCGTGAACGGAAGGTTTGTAGTACTGAGCCTACCAGAACTACCAGAACCTACCAGAACGATAGGTTTTTATCAAATATTTCTCACTATCATAGTTCGAAAATACCAAGGAAGCACCTTATATCTGGCATGGAAATTTAACTTCCCAAATTTATTTTCCATTTATCATTTAACTTAACGTATCACCATTGTCTACCACCTGGGGTGTCGTATGTAGTTAAGAATGACACTAAAACATTATTAACAATATCCTTGCATATATGAATCATTTATCTTAAATGTATGTAATTTAATATTATGTTTACCACTTCCAGTTCATCTTTCAGGAGGTAGTGCCTTCTCATCAAATGACCCAGGTAATTTATTTTCCTCTACCATATAAATTTCTGGGATTCCACTTACTCTTTCATCCAATGAAGGCTTTATTATTATTATTATTATTATTATTATTATTATTATTATTATTATTATTATTATTATTATTATTATTATTATTATTATTATTATTATTATTATTATTATTATTATTATTATTATTATTATTATTATTATTATTATTATTATTATTATTATTATTATTATTATTATTATTATTATTATTATTATTATTATTATTATTATTATTATTATAATTATTATTATTATTATTATTATAATTATTATTATTATTATTATTATTATTATTATTATTATTATTATTATTATTATTATTATTATTATTATTATTATTATTATTATTATTATTATTATTATTATTATTATTATTATTATTATTATTATTATTATTATTATTATTATTATTATTATTATTATTATTATTATTATTATTATTATTATTATTATTATTATTATTATTATTATTATTATTATTATTATTATTATTATTATTATTATTATTATTATTATTATTATTATTATTATTATTATTATTATTATTATTATTATTATTATTATTAATTATTATTATGATTATTATTTTTATTATGATTATTACTATTATTATGATTATTATTATTATTATTATTATTATTATTATTATTATTATTATTATTATTATTATTATTATTATTATTATTATTATTATTATTATTATTATTATTATTATTATTATTATTATTATTATTATTATTATTATTCAACTTTCCTAATATCCATATTTCAATTTCCTCCATTGTTCAAGTATTGACACTAGAATATAGTTTATTTATATTGAAAGATTCCTTTGCCATTGCTGTTGTCACCTCTCGATCGCTCGCTTGTGGTGCTGGCTGGCTGTATTTAGCCGGAAGGATTTTGCTGCGTGCCAACCCGTTAAGGGTTTTACCACCGGTAAGTTATTGAATTTGGGATGCTGTAGGGTGAGATGTAGGTTTTTAGATTTGTGTTATTTTCTAAGGTTACAGTGTTCTACCTTCGGGTTGAAAGGACAGGATGCAATGCCTAGCACCCTGGGTGTTGCCACCGTATGTCAATGTTGTACTGCTGCCGTAAGCCGGAGCCGGGCAGGACAGAAAGAGACAGAGAGAGGCTCCAGAGCGTTCAGCCCATTGTTGTTGCCGCGAAAGTTCTCGGAAGGTCTGCGGCTTTCTAGAAACAATGGCAAGGTGTTAGAGCGGCAGTTGTTTGTTGCGACAGTCGACGATTGAAATGTACTGCAGTGATTTCATTCATTTGTTTTCGTACAGCAAAACACCGAGTCAGCCTTGAAGATAATTGACGGTTAATTTCACGTCCTTTTCCTGCAGCAAAAGTTGTTTTAGATTTCTGCAAGCCGAATTTCCGAATCTACATAACTCACGCAGTCACATTATTGATTGTTTGATTTCTGACAAGAGTTCAATGTTGACATTTATGTAGCTTCTTTATACTCTAATTCAACTATTTTGATTTTCTTCCAGTTATTACAGTTCTTATGTTTCGTACACGTGTATTTCCATAATTCCTCGTCGTTGTTATTAAATTCATTATTGTCCATTGTTTCTTTCTCTCTACCAACAAATCTTATATATTTTTCTCTTCTTATCCCTAAAACCACTCCTCCGTTGTTCTGTAAATAATCTTTACCGATCTCTCCTAGTATATACTCATCAAAATAGACGATGCTGAATTAAAAATTTTTCCAACTGGCTGTTATAAGTTCCTGACTAAGCGATTTAGCGTGAACAATAAAAGTAATGTACCACATTTATGAAAAAAATCCTAAAATTTGTGCACTTGTTCCAAAAATTACATTCATGGAATTGTGACTCCCTGTACACAAATTTCAATATGAGACGATAGAACTACAAAAGTTATACTCGAGTATGTTTGAATACTTTTATGGAAAGATTGCTTGCAGCAAATTGTAAGGATCAAATACTTCCAGAGCAAGATGATGTTTCATATTACTGCTCAAGATTTGCGGTACACTTACTGGACCCATTTTCTGGAATCATGAACATAAGCGAATCGCTTTTAACACTCATAATTATTAATGCAACAGCAGGTGAAACTTTTTATAAAAATTAGAAAGTGTCAAAGTCTCAAAATTCACCTTGCAAGAATATTTACAGCACTTTATGACTTTCCTTTTCCTAAAATTTTGAGTGTTGGGGTGTAAATTTAACATAAATGAAGTGAATCTCGTTTGCATACTACTGTTAGATGAATTTACGAGGGCTGTTCAATAAAGAATGATCATAATTTTTTTACGGTCATAATTTTTGCACTAAAATTCAATCTTATTATATTCTGTTAGCTTAATGTGAGACAAACACGCCGTAGTAGTTTCATTGTTGGTACTCCTGGTTCCCGCCTGTGGGAACTAGGCAAGTTCAGACATGTTCAGTATCGCCTGCCGCTGCAATGGAGGTAACACGCAGTTAAAGTTGATGTTAGAGGAAGATCCGGAGTTTCAAACGTAATCACTGCTGATGAAACTTGGCTACATCATTTTTATCCTGAGAGCAAACAGCAAAGCTCAGTGTGGAAATCTCCTTCATCACCAACCCCCCAAAAGCAAAAGTGGTTGCTTCTGCTGGGAAAGTTATGGTCATCTCATTTTTTGATATTCATGGAATGGTTTATCAGCATGTTGTACCTGCACACATATCAGTAACTGGACAGAACTACAGGAATGTCCTGAAAACATTGCACATCCATTTCAGGCGCAAAAGACCACATTTCCATGAAGCAGGCTGGCTGCTGCACCACGATAATGCGCGGCCGCATATTGCCAATGATGTTGCTGAATATCTTGCAAAAATCAACGTGAAGTGCATCCCTCACCCTCCCTATAGTCCGGATTTAGCCCCATGTGATTTTTGTTCTATTCCTTAACTTGAAGAAACGCCTTCGTGGGAGGCATTATCCATCATCAGAAAAAGTGGTAAAGGCTGCGGAGGCGATTTTGAAGGATCTCTGAAAAAAATAGTTTCCGGCATATGTTTGAAGACTGGCAGAGACGCTGTGACAAGTGCATCGCATTCAGGGGAGACCATTTTGAGAAGTGCCATCAAAATTATAAGGATGAGTAAAGGTACGTTGTCAAAAAAAAAAAAAAAAAAAAAGTGATCATTCTTTATTAAACAGCCTTCGTATATTGCCGACAGAAATAAAACAAGCAATAAATTAAATGAATTTAATTTAAATTTTATGCGACAAAAGAGGATGTATTGCAATCATGGGTCGTCTCTTTCGCACGGTGGTAGCCTGCTACTTACCAAGCGGGAGACCCAGATTCGATTCTCGATACCAGCGTGAGGATGTTTTCCCACTAGGAGTGCCGGTCAGGGGTGCACTTAACCTCGGCAGGTACTGAGAGGCCAATTGAGGAATTACTTGTTAGAAAAGGAGCGACCCTCAGTTAAGAAAACCGCTTAATTCCAGGAGAGACCTGGGCGCTGACCATGTCTCATCCTCCAGAGTCTACCTCACTCAAACCTAACGGAGCGGTAGGACTTGGCCTGGAAAGGCTGTTGTGCCCCGGGAATACGATAACTACATTTAGACTCTATTTTCATATGTTTAGATAAAATATTCATATATCAATTTGTATCTATGTACTTCCTGTTAATTATAAGGGTAACTAGAATTGGTTCCAGTACAGTTACACCAACACACAAGCGAACGGTAAGCACGATACGATAGTCAACTGTTTCATATGCCTGCCTTGATATTATGTACTCTTTGTACGACCTCAGAAAAATTAAGATATTGCTGCTGTTAAGCATATTGTTTAAATTTCTAGAAAATTCAAACAAAATGGGGAATATTTCGAATACTGCTAATGCTACAACTTTGCCTTCCCTTATGGTTTTCCAGTTATATAAAATTGAATGAGAAGATTTTACAGACTATTCACAGAAAACTCTCGTATACCTCATATTTATGTCAAATGTGTATTGATTTACTATTGACATTTTTGGGAAAATAGAAGATAAATAGGAATAAGGAGTTTAAATGTGCTAGATTTTCTTCAAAACTTTTATTTGGCACAAGACTTTTGTGGTCCAAGATTGTAATTTCCGGTTTTCCATTTATTAATTATGCTGTTCACAAAGAGGTAGATAAGTTATTTTCTTACACTGGAACTTGAAACTTCATTTATAGTGAAATATTAACACAGAATGGGACGCAATATCCCTAATTCTCATCCAAATGGTAGAGAAGTTAAAACAGGCTGCGAACGTCTTTTGGAAAGTTCTGACTGTCTCATTTTAGGAAGCCTTGCTCTACTTCCCCTGTTTTATGTTTTCTTCCTTCTTTCTGTAATTTTATTTCCTTCCCTTTGTGTGCATCCCACTTTCACTTCTTTTAAATCTGCTTTATTTCCTCTCTCGCTCCTTTCTTTCATCTTTCAAGAACGTTTCCTATATTTTTCCTTAATTCAGCGTCTAGCCCTCATCTTGAGTTTCCTAAAGCATTCCTTTGCTTTTCGCATTTTCCTTTCTTTCTCTGGTCAGATGTATTTAAAGCAAAAGCTGCTTTCTTTATGCTTCTCACAGTAGATCAATTTTAACGATGCTTGCTAATGAGAAAGTAGTTTTCATTCATTTTATTATTTTTTAAATGAACTGAGGTTTTTAACTCTTTGTGTGTTTGGCATATTGCTTTTAGTGTGTGCATGTAGCGTGAAGACAAATGAATATCTACGTAGTTACGTAATAAAGGTACAGAATGTGATCTAATTGTTGCCTTTTTTCTTGAAATTTACGTCCTGCAACGTTAAGTCATATCGGACGATGAATGAGTGGGTGAAATGAGGCTCAAATGAATCCAGGGTCCATAGAGCTTACCCGACATTTGTCTTTCAGAATAAGGGAAACCCCGGAAAAACCTTATCCAAGTAACTCAGCCTGACCGAGATTCGTACTCGGGACCTCTTGAACGTGAGGCAGACAGGCTACCATCTACGCTACCGAGGCAGGCATTGCGATGTTGGAGTCACATATGGGATCCAGCTAAAAACTCAGAGTTTGGCAATAATTTGTACTTCTTTGGTGTACCAAAGAATAGTAGAGATATGAATGTAAGCTAGTGAGATGACAAGTTTCGGAGAAGGGGTCTTAGCATTTTGTCCAAAGAAATCTTTTTTCTATGCCGCTGAAACATAGCACATCTTTGGGAGGGAAGGGTGAAGTAGAAGGTAGTAAAAATTGTATTGTTCGGGGATTTTTTTTTTTTTTAAATTAAAAGATGCTAAAATGTCTGCGAGAAAACGAGCTTTAAAGTTGGTTGTAGCTGACCCCCGAACTCAGTCGGTAGAGCAACTGCCTGCCCGGCGAGGGCTCCTGGGTTCGATTCCCGGCTGGAAGTGAGGATTTTTCTCCAACCAAGATGATTCCCCATCTTTCCCAGAGTATGGAAGTATGAATGAGAATGCGAATGTCTCAGTGATCTAATCAATAAAAAATAAAAATCTAAAGTAGGTACCAGCAACCCAACGTCTACGAGATAATACAGTCTCGACAAGTTCCAAAGGGGAATGACCGCCGATAGGACCATTGCAACCAAAGGCAATAAATAAATGGGACATTAAAAAAGTTGGTTGTGCCGATTAATAAGTATGCAGCTATCCTGTATGATATAAAAACACCAAGCAAAATAGTCTTCTTAAGATTTCGAATTAATATTATTTTATTATAAAATAAACTTTAGATCAAATTTCACAGCTGTATCACCTTAATTTAACATCATAACGAGGGTCGACTGGTAAGTCCCGGGCCTCACGATAAAAAAAAAAAAAAACATTTTTTTATTTTTTTTATTTCTCAACATAATCTACAACATAATCTCGGTGTTCTAATTTAATTAAACCATCTCTGTAGAGCAGTTTCTCATGGTTCTCAAAATAGCTGTTTACCGTATCAATGAACTCCTTGTTGCTGTAAAATCTTCGTCGTCCAAGAATTTTTTTGAGGTTCAGGAACAGGTGGTAGTCACTGGGTGCTAGATCTGGCGAATAGGGTGGATGTTCAAGCAATTGGAACTTTAATTCGCACATTTTTCCCACCGGAGCATTGTCGTGAAGAAACAAGATTTCTTTCTTTGCCAAATGAGGTCTTTTTCATTTCACCTTATCACTCAAACGTTGCTGTAAGCTTACGTAGTGGTCACCAGTGATAGTTTCACCCTTTTCCAAGTAATCAATAAAAATTATTCTTTGTACACCCTAGAAAACACTCGCCATAACCTTGTTAACTGAAAAAATGACTCTGCCTTTTTTGAAGTTGGTTCACCTGGCGCAATGCACTGTTTTGACTGTGGTTTACTTTCTGGAGTGTAATAATGTATTCAAGTTTCATCCATGGCAATAAGCCGTCTGAAAAAGTCACCGAAATTTTTATTGTAGGGCTCTAAATTCTTAAAAAACACTATTAGTATTTCTTTGCAACTTTTGATCAGATATCAACAAACGTGGCACCCATCTTGCACAGACCTTGTGAAAGCCCAAAACATTGCTTGAAGTATTACCTGTAGTTATTTTGATATGCTTACAGTCTCTGATATCTCAAAAAGCTTTAATATTCGGTCTTTCAGTACTAAACGATGATTTTTTTCAGCGATCTCTGGAGTTTTGACTTCCACAGGGCGTCCAGAGCGAGGCTCATCACTAGTCTCGTACGTCCTATTTTAAATTCTGCAACCTAACTTTCAATCATTGTATATGAAGGGGCAGAGTTTTTCAATGTACTGTTCATTTCCTCCTTGACTTATTAGGCCTTTCAAATAGAAGTGTTTAATCACTACTAGTTTTTCCAAATCCTCCATTTTCGTGAAACCTCCTCGCATGTATTGTTTAAAATGCTGTCATTCAAAAACTAAAGAAGTAACTATGGATACAAGCCTAGTCTAGAGTTAAGCTATGCCGTAAACCGCGATTAGCAACAGTCTGGAGACCAAACACGTTGTTCCGGCTCAAATTTTGGTCCGCCTCCGAGGGGTAGATTAAAGGCGGACTATCTTTGCAACATGGACGACAGTGAAGTGATGAATGTAACTGTAGCGCGGAGAATTCGTGAAATAAGACGACGGGGCAAAACTTATCTATCAAGAATAGAAATTATTGCGAAGTACGACGACCTAAACTAGGAAAGGAGATACAGGTTTAGTAAAGCGAACGGCAGAAAGCTGATAGAAATGATTCGTCCTAACCTGTACGTCAGGGACGATAACCGAGGCTTGAGTATCTCAAATCTTAACAGTACTGCGGTATTATCCAAGAGGAGGATATCAAGACAACACTGCTGACCTGCACGATATTAGTCAGGCATCAATAAGCCGCATTATCAGCAAACTCCATGCCTCCTCCTTTCTCATGTTTGTATTCCTCGACAGGGATGTATATTCTATAATGTTCATTCTTTTTTGGACTAGAGAAAATATTGGTCTTCATCTGACGATTTAATACCATGCTTTTTCATAATATCCATATTCATAGCACACCAAACTTTGTAACCGAACCTCAAACAGCAGCAGCAATCATAAGAATGATTAAGAAACAGCTGTGAAACTGCCACAGAGATTTATAAACTTGTAGGTACACTGTGGTTTGTTTACCACTCTGAGACTCGCGCATGCGCAGAAGAAACTTGCTACGTCGTGTAACATTTGCTCCGTGCTGGTCCACGGCTTTACTTGGTCCGAGGCCTTTCATCGTCTATGAATACCAAAAAGTTAGACCGCCTTTAGTCCGGACCAAGTTAGTCGGAAGATAGTCTAGACCAAAGTGATAACTATGTATACGACCCTATAATGCCACTCTCAAATTGGACCAGTGGCGCCATCTCTATGTGAGGCCCGGGACTTTCCAGCCGACCCTCGTATAGTTTACGTAGTTCAAGGTTTTACACTTAGTTCAGTGTCAAAATAAATGTCGGTATTGCGCATGTTAGCTTTTTCTGATTCTAATTATCACCAATCAAATCTTAAGTTCTGTAAGTGTAGTATTGGAAGATCAAATCGCTTCTTATTTTAAAAGAATGTTTTTCCACTAACGTTTTTGTATAAAATAATATAAGTAATTGGTATCTTGTATAAGAATGGAGTTAAGGCCGTTAATTTCTCTATTGTTTTACTAAAATATGTTTCTTATAAGGTAGATATTCTTTATATTATGCAAGTTAGCAAATTTTGGAAAGATTTTCGAAAATCTGTGAATCTAAAGCTTTGTCAGCAATAAAGGAGAGAATGGCAAATATCTATTCGTTTTTACATTTATATTTACCAATTAATTAAGTTTGTATTTTGATAAATATCGTGTGTTTAGTTAATAGTCCTAACAATGCCATTATTATGATTTGATCCTACTGGCAATGATTTACCTAACAGTAGTTAACTGACATGCTGCCATTAGAATATGTTATCTTAAAATGGATATGAAGGCACTTTGTGGTTTGTAGGGAAAAAGTGTGTATCGTTCAGGGAATTTAATAGTGTTCCGGCATGTTGCATTGGTAGCTCAGTCAGCTGGAGTAAAAGTTGCCGAACTGTTCGTAATAGAGGCTACATCTGAGTGCATAGTTCTTGTATATATTAATTTAAGACAGCCCCCACTGTTTTTTGTTTACAAGATTGTAGGCAGGTTGTCAAACAAAAGCAACCTGCAGGTCGAGTTTGACCCCTGGGCTGTAGTTTGTCAAACTTGAGCAAGAACATCCTTGGATGCCGAAGATCCTTGGATCAAATCCCTGATATGATATAGAATCTACAAATTGAGTCCTTGAAGTGTTTAAACTTGCTATGCTCAATTATTTAATAAAAAATTCCATGTCAGGGAATATTCATTCACATGCCCATACATATCCTGAAATACCAAGGCAACCTTTTTGCTCAAAGAAGAAGTCCTTACCTCTTTTGGAGGAGAATTAAGAAATACAATTATATCTTTTAACATTATGTTAAATAACTGTTATTAACTATTCATGTTAAATGTTGAAGTTAAGCCAAATAGGTCGCTCGATAAAAACAATGGACTATAATCGTTACTTCCTCACTTTTCAATGGATGAACTAAATGCGTTTCCCACCACGTTCACTCATTTTCGCACACATTACGTTGTCCAAGTTCTTGATGACAATATTGATCTCACCTTTTCCTCCTCACCCAACCGGAGCTTCCCGAGAGTTAGTAAATTATTATCGAGTAGACGTTATCGATCATTTGAAGCACGTGAAGGGGAACGGTAGTGGTAGTGGGAGGAAACATCTGTCATCTCACCAGTGCGCAATGAGTAAAGGGAATATCCTCCAAGTATGGTCAACAACTGACATTGGTAAATAAAGTATTCATTCAGAGACAGGCGTTATATATTGAAGACAATGTGGCGAGAACTTCTTTGTCAATGCCAGCGTGCATTGTATATTTACAACTCTCTGGTCGGGCAAATTATTACAATTCCTGTGAGTGTTGAACTATTAAAATTTGTTGCGAAAGTATTATACTATGGAATAATAAATAAATCATAAGCTTAAAGTTTTTAACCTATTCTGTAATAACTGGTTAAAGATAAATCCTCGTTAAGCACTAACATTTGCTACGCGTATTTGGTATTCTGTAAATTCGTTAATAGCATCAGGAAGAAAATGACAGGAAGAAAATGATTACTAGGGCCCGGATTTCGATGAAAAGTTATCTTTTTTTCTAAGTAGTCACAGACGATGCTTATTGGAAATTAAGTGCATTCTGGAACAAATACGTTAGATATATGCTTTTTATGGGCAATCAAAATGCATTTTTCCACATTTTTATAATGAAGTCATTTTTTAACATTTAGACGCATTTTTCGGACATTTTCTTTCTCTTTCACGAATTTATTGTGCATTTTCATCTGCAGCCCGCATTCGGGAGCCCCGGGTTTGATTCCCGTGGCCGACCTGACCCTGAGCCATGAGCTTTTTTTTTAAATATTCTGTAATTAAAAGTTCACTTATATCATAATATTTTATGAAATATTAACTTTGTAAGTGCTGTAAACATGTAATTAACACAGGTCAGCCTCCTAACATTGCTGGTGAATTTATGACGCATGAATTCGAGATATCGACGATTACATCATGCAATACGTGTGGATTGCATCAGGCAAGACCTCAGGAGCTAGAAGTGACGAAGTAAGGAGAGTAGTTTGTGAGGTGTGTAAATTTGTTGTGTTGTGGAATTGAAATGCCGAAACAAAAACAGTCAACTGCGTTGGAGTTTGGCGAAAATATATTTTATAAAATTGAAAATGACCTGATGAATTTTGAATTTATTTATTATTTAGTGGCAATAATTGCATTGTTTAATAAGAAAGTTAATTTTAAAATGTGGTTATTCGAACAGTATTTATTATTATTATTTGTCTGTGACAGTTATTAATTTATTATTATGAAGGAAATTGTTAATTTATGTTAGGTCATTTTTTTACATTTTATGTGCATTTTTTATATTTAAGGGCATTTTATAGCTCATTTTTAGAGGATTTTTAGGTCAACAACTTTCGGGCACTAATGATTAGCAATACCAAAAGCCGAGACGATGTTAGTGTTAGTATATCTACTTCTATTGGCGAAAATGATACACTTTTAGTGCTTCTTGATCTTAAAAGCATAACAGTAACAATCTACGTAACTAGAAGGTTATGCACTACGTAGCCCTGAATGTTAAATCTTCTAAATTAAGGACTCATTAACTCGGAAACTTTTTAAGATATGAGATCAACATATCTACGATATTTAAATGCATGTCTTTTAAGGTCGCTAATTTGTGTAATTATAACCAGTAAGTTTATTAATTAGGAAATGTATTATTTTGTTGCTCTGGACTACGCCACGGAGGGGATGCGGCACGGAGGTCATCCCCGGAAGGAAGAATGAGGGTGAGGAGACAGAGGGTGGCCGCCCCAAGAAGCCACGACATGCAGAGGGCAGGATACCTGCACTTTATCAGTTGGAAACTCCACAACGGGCCAGTAAAATTGGCATTCCCACCCTACTGTGGTCCGGAATGGACCCCACCAGACCGGGTTCGGATGAGAGATGATGTCAAATACAATGTAGATGAAATGGAAGGATAGGAAATTCGGGGGATGTAATTAATCTACCCGGCATTCACTTTGTGACTCGGGAAACCCCCGAAAAACCGTGGGTCAATGGATGGCCACGGGAATGAAACCCGGACCTCCCGAATGTGGGCCACAGACGAAACTGCCTGAGCCATCCCGCTCTGTTATTATTTGGTTAATCTTACTATCTTTTGATTAAAGTTTACCAGCAATTATTTAAAAAATATTAAAAAATCATATTATCACAAAACTAGATTCACAATACGACTTAAAGTGAGATTTGTGGTGGACAACACGGCGCTGGGGAGGGTTTTCTCCGGGATCTCCGGTTTCCCCCGCCATCGCATTCCACCGGTGCTCCATCTTCATCTCATGTATCATCAGTGTCATCGCCTGCGGTGCCGTATGTAGTAAAAGCGGGCGTTAAACTCTACACATTTCACAATACGACTTGGAGGTTCTTTTGATTATTCCAAACTTTAATTCAGTTATCTTTAATAATTTCTGAGAAAACGCATTTGCAGATAAAGCTGTTCAAAGCAAAAGAGAAAACATCGAATATATTCGCAAATAAAGAAACACAAGACTTGAACACAGATAACCTGCCGTACTTCTCCCTACTAGATAGCTTCAAAAAGATAGAAGAGACTCAGTGGTCAACACAAGCTAAGAATAGAGGTACATGGAGGACACTGGAAGAAGCAGCTATCCAGGTGCTATAAACAAAAAGTGTGTGTGTATGTGTGTGTGTGTGTGTGTGTGTGTGTGTGTGTAATATAGCTAAATATGTACAATAATGCGTTAAGTTGATAAGTAAGCATGACAGTGTTAAGGACACGAAAGTACGCCGTTAATGGAGCACAGCAACTGCACAAGGCTCTTAGGAGTTGCGACCCAATAAGCTTCTGAATTGCTACTCCCAGCGGAGCAGGAGGTCTTTGCACTCAATGAATTTACAAGCTTTTCTTTCATTCATTCATCCACTCTAAAGTAGGCGGGAGTTGCTTCCTTCTCCCCCTGAAGTGAGTAAACTTCACTGTACGAAGTGGCAGTTGCAGTACAATTTTAAGAAGATATGTAATATATAAATATTATGCCTGCATACAGAAACGTATATCGAATTAAATATAAAATACAGCTACATATAAGCTGAAATGTCCTGTTTGACAATTTCTGAGATTTAGTTTCTCCTTAAAACGGAAATACTGGGGGATTTTGTACAATTAAGTTTTAAACTTTAAGCAAATATTTTTATCCCGCGATTTTTAGATGAAATTTAACCGCAATATTTATAGGTGCCTTTTTTTGGGGGGGGGGGGGGGTTGAAATAGCAGCAGTCAACGTAGTTGGACCAAATTTTCTTTGGTAATTCTTTCTATTACAACAGTACATTAATGTTCGCAATATTCATCTTCACTCTCGAAACTTTATAAAATAAGGATTGGTACTTAGAAATATATTAAGACACGGGCTTTATATGATGTTACTATGCTGTATCTAACCAGGACGTGGACAAATATTATTTCCGTTCGTTGTGTCCTAACTGTATGAAGCCACTAGACTACATAATTCGGTGAAGTTTAGTAAGCTTGCGGATAGTTCGCAAAATGCTTCTCTGTTCTGGTGCATTCTGAAGTAAAAAAAAAATCCTAAACCTTATTCCATATTGTCTCATAACAAATGCAAGAAAATTATTTTTGAACATATTTTTTTGTTATTTAAACGCTTTACCATGATCCATACAGTTTTATAATGCATCGCAATATCTGATATTCTTTAGGGTTGCTCTTCGATGCCAAGGGACCAGGTTATATTGCGGATATTCTCCACTGCTATGTTTTCTAGTACGGGATGCACGTAGGCCCTTAGGGAAGCCCTTGAGTGAGGGCCAACTCTGTTGAGATAGTTCCAGTCTCAAAAACCTTTCAAAAAAAAAAAAAAAACCGAAAAGGGCGAAATGTGTTGACCATATCTCACATCCATTACTCCATGTTTCCCATGTGAACGGAGACCCATGTCAGGCTGTCATGTATACCATGCAGAATTGAATAAGGGAGCGAGCCTAAAGGGAAAACTTGTCTTGAAATACTGCATTCTAAATATCATCAGCAACCGCAAATACAACGGACTTTCCTAACTAAAGTTACAGTTCAATGAAATTGTCAAGCTGAATTGCTTACCAATAGTTAGAATGCCTACTCGTAATTTCTGTTTTTCCGATAATTGTTACGTTATAATTGTGATGCTAAATTAAATCAAATTTCCTGCAAAACATAAAAGCGCAAAGCGTCTTTTAAAGAGATCTAAATGTTTGTGCAACAAGATTTCTTTTTTATCTTTTACGGTTTCTAAATTATGCAAAAGTAATCCAGAATAAGGAGGACTGCTGAGGACATTCCCAGAAAATTAAAGATAATACATTTTATTTCTCAGGAAAATACCTTAAACGTAGGGCATTGGAACCAATTTTTACCAAAATCCACTAAATACACCCCCAAAATCCAACAAATTCAGCCAAATCCACTAAATACGCACTCCTAAAGCCACTAATACACCCCCAAAAGCCACTAAATACAACCAAAAGCCACTAGATACATCCAACAATCTACTAAATATAGCCAAATCCACTAAATATATCTCCACAAAATAAGCCACAAAAACCGTTAGGTATTGCAAACAATCCCCTAAATGGGGCGATAAAACCTCTAAATACAGCCAAAAGTCACTAGATACATCCCAGAATCCACTAAATTCAGGCAAATCCACTAAATATATCTTCAAAAGCCACTAAATACACCCAAAATCCACTAAACATGCCCAAAATCTACTAAATACAGCCAAAAGCCACTAAATAAAAAAACCCACTAAATACAGCAGAAAATCCTCTAAATTGGGTGATAAAACCTCTAAATGTAGCCAAAATCCACTAAATACAGCCAAAAGCTACTAGGTACATCCCAGAATCCACTAAATACACCCAAAATCCGCTAAATACAGCCAAAATCCATAAATACAACCAAAAGCAACTAGATACACTCCAAAAGGCACTAAATACAGCAAAATATCCACTAAATGGGGCGATAAAACCTTTACACACAGCCAAAAGCCACTAGATACATCCTAGAGTCCACTAAGTACAACCAAATCCACCAAATATATGTCCAAAAGCTACTAAATACACCTCAAAAGCCACTAAATACAGTCAAGAGCCACTAAATACACCACAAAAATTAAAACCTCTAAATATAGCCAAAATCCACTAAATACAGCCAAATGTCGTTAGATACATTGCAGAATTCACTAAATACATTCAAATCGCCCCCCAAAAAATCTAAAAATGCCACTAAATACACCCTAAAATCACTAAACACATTCATAATCCATAAATACAGGCAAAGGTCACTAGACATACCCCAAAAGGTATTAAATACAGCAAAATATCCACTAAATGGGGCGATAAACCCCCTAAATATCGCCACAGGCCACCAGATACATCCCAGAATTCACTAAGTACAACCATACCCTAAATATATCTCCAAAAGCCACTAAATGCACCCAAAATCTACTAAACACGCCCAAAATATACTAAATATAGCCAAAATTAACTAAATACACCACAAAAACAGCTAAATACAGCAAAATCATCTAAATGGGGCAATAAAACCTCTAAATACAGCCCAATATGCACTAAATACAGCCCAAAATGCACAAAATACATCCCAAAACGAACTAAACACATCCAAAATCCATAAATACAGCCAAAAGCCACTAGATACACTCTGAAAGGCGCTAAATAAAGCCAAATATCCACTAAACAGGGCAATAAAACCTCTAAATACAGCCAAAATTCACTAAATTTGACTATAAATCCTTTAAATACAATGATTACACATTTGCCCATTAAAGATGGCTCTGGAAGACTTTGATGTACGTATCTTAAACGTATGCTATTTTAATCAAAATCGTTATAGCCATTTTTGAGAAAATCAACATTTTCGAAAATTATTGCAGGTGAAGAATAATATGGGATGGAGGATTTTCTTGAAGGTCTTTATATCGAATCCCTGGGAGATGCTGAAGGTTTCGTGTTACCTATGCTGCTCACAGGAAGACTCACTCGTGCAGACATTTTTCTAAAATACTTTTCTGGCCCCAAAGGATATTTCCAGTGAAACGTTGACATCGAAATTTTGGTTGGACTATAATACATCTTGTACTATACGTAGTTTAAGAAGTAAATATGTAATGAACTTAGAAGTTGCTTTAACTAACGTAATATTAGCCGACTCATTGGGAACAAAATTTTAGGAAAATGACTTTAGAGAGTAATAGTTCTCACGTTATTGCCCTAAAGAGAAAATCGATTCTCTGCTGGCGATGTTTGCATTCTAGCTCGGTGAACCGACTGAAGGTCAACTCACTACTCTGTTGTCCAGGCGAAGTTACAATATGAGTACAGTCATTTGGATCCCATATCGAAGTGAAAGCTGGATCCTCCCATACCGGTTGTCAAAAATTCGGTAAGGTAAAGCAAACACAGATTTAGGTATGTGTCGAAATCTTCAAACTTTTTCATTTAGATGCTTCATGCTTTCATGTTCGTATAATTTTGTTAAGAATTAATTTTCGGATTAACTGTTACCTGATTGCATATAGAATATGAATAAATTTTGTCTAGACATGTTGTTCAAACTATCTTCCATTTACGAGTGTACAAGTGTACGGGGGTGCCCTAATGACTAAGGATATGCAGAAAATAACCTAACGGTTATATTGTAACCACTATCTTGATGTACTGTTCATTGAAATAATGCAGCCAGTGAATAACTTATTGTCTAACCACATCGAGCGGGATGGCTCAGCAGTTTCGTTTTGTGGCTCGCTATCAGGAGTTCCGGGTTTGATTTGGCCGGCCTACGGCTGGGTTATTTCAGGAGCTTTCTTGGTTTGCTAGGTGAGTGCTGGATAGGTTAATTACGCCCCTCCCCAAATTTCATGTCCGTCCATTACATCTCCATTATAAGTTCACATCATCTCTCATATGGTGGACTTTTTCATGGTAGAAGAATCTCGGCGCTGTGAACACTTCCTGCTCCGGTAGGACGGTCTCCGGTCTCCGGACCGGCCTAGTGGGCCGTTTCAGGGCCATCATGGGTCGGATACCGGTTATACTGGCCTGCCGGGGAGTTTCCAACTGATCAGTGGAAGGGACATTGCCATCTGCACTGTCGTGACGGGTCGGATCGTCCGCGCTGTCTACTCTCACCTCTTCCTTCCTCCCTCCCTCCCTCCCTCCCTCCCTCCCTCCCTCCCTCTCTCTCAGGGATGCCCCACTTGGGACATAGGCACAATAGATCAAAACTGATCGCAGTGCCGAATCCCCTATATATTCTAAACTAAGCATTTTGAGGTTAGGAGCAGGAGTCGCAAATGCAGTATATCAACAGGAAATCGGACTTAATGAAACATTTATCAGTCAAACTGAAATGCAACTCAAAAACAAGTGCGTTCGTGTTATCTAAACTAATGGATATTGGAATGGATATTGGTACACAACGAAAACTTAACCATCATGTATGTACTGCACTGCACTGCACTTTGTACTAAATAATAATGTGAATTTGTTATAGGGAAAATAATTTAGTGACAGTTCCCAAGAATTAAAATGGACGATGTTACACTAAACTTAACGGCATAATGGGAATTACGGATTTCAAGTCAGTCAATAAATATTCTTTAGCACTGGGAAGTGGTTAAGCCCGAATTATTTTAGGTACTCCTGTACTCCCGTGTTCGTAATCTGCTCCAAATGCAGCGGAGCATGACAATGCAAACAACTGTAATTAGCACCAATCGTGGAATTACCAATATCCCATGGCATGTCAGAAACTCCACTATTCACTCAGATCTCAACATTCCAGAAGTTCCCGTAGGGGAGGGGATCCGTCCCCTTCAGCTGCCGTGGTGCGGGCGCTGCAGACCCCTAGCACTCGTGGTACCTCTGACGTTATTAGAGGAACCTCGGGCCGAACATTCGAGTCCCTCCCTGATAGGGAGTTGTTCGGATTGGGTTGGACTCGAGGGGGCAGTGGTTCCTGATACCCGTGGGAGATCGGGTACGTCTCCGGACGAGGTTGAGGGAAGCCATTAATATTCCCGCGTACTAGCCAGCATAACTAGTAGAAGGTGTACTAGATCACCAGGCGGCCCCACCGAGGTCATATCGGTAGCCTTCCCATTTTGAGTTGGTGCGCGTAAGTGGCGTATCCACTTCCATCCCGTCTTGAGTCTACAGGACCAGATGGGGGAGGGGGCTTGTTAGTCTCTAGATCTTGCCCTATGGAAAGCCTCAAGGAGACCCCGGGTGCCCTTTTGAGACACCTCGGTAACTCCCTGGTCGAAGAAGGCCCGGGTCCTTCGTCCTACGGGTCCATGACTAATGGGAGTAGAACCTCTGGCATTAACATTAACATTCTGGAAGTAACAACAGTCCTCAATACAACTTATAAAAGGGTTTGCAAGATTTGGAGCATCACAGCAACCATCTGGTTTAGTAAATTCCTTACAATTACCCACCAGACCCAGAAAGCAGAACATTAACACGACAAAGGCACTCAGATTTAAGACTTGTGTAACACTAGCTAGAGCTTAAATTACTATGTAATCGGGACCGCTACTGGGCAGAAACCCGGAACCATGTTTCATGATAGTTGTCTGTATAAAATATGACCACAACTGTAATGTGCTATATATGCAATAAAGTTAAGACTTTTATTTTAAAAAACAAATTAAAAAAAAAACAAATCGTGAACATCTTTACAACGGGGAGAATTTTAGAAACAACTGCTGCTATTAATACCAACTGAACATATGATTTCAACAAATGTAACCATAGGTGACTATATATATATATATATATATATATATATATATATAATAGGGAGACCCATGCCATCTTTGGCTTTTGGGGAATTTCAATACCGTATGCTCTCTATATACTGCGTCAATAGGCTTCATATCAGACACACCTAGTGACCATGACTAGTTATATACAACTGTTATTATTATAATCAATTATTATTATTATTATTATTATTATTATTATTATTATTATTATTATTATTATTATTATTATTATTATTATTATTATTATTATTATTATTATTATTATTATTATTATTATTATTATTATTATTATTATTATTATTATTATTATTATTATTATTATTATTATTATTATTATTATTATTATTATTATTATTATTATTATTATTATTATTATTATTATTATTATTATTATTATTATTATTATTATTATTATTATTATTATTATTATTATTATTATTATTATTATTATTATTATTATTATTATTATTATTATTATTATTATTATTATTATTATTATTATTATTATTATTATTATTATTATTATTATTATTATTATTATTATTATTATTATTATTATTATTATTATTGTTATTATCTCTTACGCCACAAACAGGTTTCAAAATGGGACAGCAATATCATAAATATAATATTGACGAACGTAGCAAAGTTAAACAGTTCCTGCGACCTTGTCATCTGCTTCAAAATTCTTATTTTGGTACTGCCTTTCTACTCCATATTGTTTTCTGCACACATCTCTGATGCAGATCCACCCAAACATTTTGGGAAACATTTGGATGTCCAGAGCATATAGAGAATCGGTTAGAAAGAACAAATCGACCCATTAAGCAGTTGAGGGGGATTTTCCAGTCATGGAATATGACTGAAAGTAATGAGAAGCAATTCTGCAAAGGCTAACTAATAATCAGCTATTCTTAGAAGCTGCCCTGCCCTTTTAACAGTATCACTCAGCAAATCAATAGTCGGAAATTTCCTTCAACAACCCTCGAGATATACAACTGCAAACTATAGCTACACAGAGTTCACAGTATAACAGAAAACCCTATGTGTTACATTCATATGAGTTTCGCTACTGTCTTCTACAAACTATTTTAGAACCTATTATCATTAATAATATTGTCTTGTGTTATTATTCAAACTAAACTTTCATTATAATTCGTTGCATGTACAAGAAGGATATAGTAGGTTAAAACGACAGTGGGTTCCTGAAAGATGGTTTTCAATTTCTTGCATGTTTATGACAGAAAATTAATAGTAATTTACTATTTAAAAGTAACTAGTATTTTAATGTTCAAACCAATAACAAATATGATCTCCAAAATGAGGCCACAAGTTTTTATTTTATGTAACATAGGTACAAAAGTGGTTCAAAATGAACAGATATTCATTAAGTGTTCTCTGAAAATTCAAGACATATATTTTATGTCATGTTCTGCATGTTATTCCAAAGCATTAGAGCAAATTTTGAGACGACTAATAATAACTGAACGTTTTCCATTTAAAGGGTAGCTTGGGAATGGCACATATCGGGTGTCTCAAATGATTCTCCGCACTGAGGGGAATGCGCCAACTCGTTCGCTCACATCAGTTAGGTTGGCAATGGTCAACATATTGACTTCACTTACACAAGCATAACAACACAATATTCACTTTACAAAATTACCTTTCGCACTGTGGTATCCAAGCGGTAGCAGGGAGAAAGGACGGTCTCTACCTGCTCGAAGGTCAATGCTCTTTCTCCTTATTTTCGCTACCACTTTAACCACACCAGAGTACACTGCGCAGACTCATTTGAGACACCCGTTATTTGGTATATGATGAACTTAAATACCAGGTTTCGCCTTTAAGTGACTTAATTTTAGAGTTGCAGTGTTCACTCACACAGATTTTGTTCTTAAAATGCTATTTTTGGATTCGGCGAGTGTCAAAACTATATTTCCAATAAAATTTTGATATTGAATTCTTAAATGAAATACAATAATTGATCTACTAATTGTGGGTAGGCAATAGAGGAAGAAAAAATATATGTACATTCGTTAAAATCAACTGTAAAGCACAAGTAATTCATTTAATACAACTCTCCGGAAGATGAATTTCTCTGCCCGTTAAATTTTGCAGACACATCTCATATATTGCAGTATTCGTATAAAATAATTCTTCTATCCTAATTACCATGTTCGTGATATATGTTTGCCTAAAATGAAAGAAAATTAAAAAAATATGTATTTATTTACTTACATAAGAAATAGCATATCTGATGTAAATATCTGAAACAGGTGGAATACCTTCAAATATACTTAATAACGACAACAAATGAGTCGGAAAATCATAAACATTGAAGCAAGTTCCATAAGATGAACATAGAATGTTGAATATTTGAAACTAACTAACGCTACGAAAGTTTAAACGACAAAAATGATCTATTTTATTTAACTCTGTATTTGTTTTCCATAAAACTTGTCTATTTCTCATGAATACAGAATTCTACAAAATGATAAAACATTCTGACTGCATGAAGAACGCTTCACATCATATTTTAAGAAAATTTAGGAATTAATTGTCAATCCTGATGCAAATATCTGATGAATTATAAAACTTATCAATATTTCACGGCTTTCTTAAACAAAATATTTCTTAAGCTAAATGATTCATCTTGATGTTTACTGTTTGTCAGCTTGATATTGAATTTGTTATGTTTTATTGTAAATTTTATTGTATTCATAAATTTGTAAACTATATTCCTAATATACCTTTGGGTAAAATAGGAATAAAAAAATTGGATATGAAATAAATATCTGAAGCATTTTATATATGTTAAAATTGTAAGAGCTGTTTTTGAGGATTTGAAATAATTAAAGTTTCCCCATGAATAATGTTGACTTAGGGAGGGGTGACTTTTACAAAAATTACGTCTTCGAGCCTGGAATTTTTAGGGGCTGCAGTGTATCTCTGTGGCCTGTTACCTCCTGTTGTTCGTTCACTTCATCCAATGCTCCTGTAGATTCTGTGAGGTGTTCCCCTCGTGGTGAAACCTATGCTGGACTTGGGCATTGCAGTGTATGCGAAAAATTGCCTAAAAGGACTTTGAGGATTATATTGTACCTACACTAATCATTTACATGTAACTCTAAAACAACATTTTCTAAACAGAAATCTATTTTTTAAACCAAAACAAAACTGCTAGTCATAAGCTTTTGTCTTGAATGAAATAAACTTTTAGGCAATCAACAACGTAAATTATATAGAAGTACGTTTTCATGTTTTTCAGAATGTGGATTAATAATAACTTTTTGTTATAGATTTAAACTTTTTGACATATTATTAACAAAGCATATAGTTTGTTATATGCCACTGAATATTAATGACGTATCGAAGGGGTGCAATATCATAAAATGTTCAAGTCACGTTTTTGTTTATTGCCACATATTCTGCACAGAACGTGGTAGCTGCAGTTGTGGCTATCGTTAATGACCTGTCATATCCACATGATCAGATCTTTCTGGTTCAATACAGCTTTGTTCTGGAATTCGAAATACGTCATGGAAATTTGTGAAGTGACGAGGTTGTTTGTGATATCTTAAATAAAGCTGTGACTTTTAATATATTTACTATCCTAAATTCAAGGCAATTATGGTAGGTCATGACTGGCTACCTCAAATGGGATTAAGACTATACCAACGCAACAGATTATGCATATAATAATTAGTTATTTGAGTTACTCAAAATCAAACCAGTAGTTACCAGTGCTACCAACAGTAGAAATGAACAAAAATCTGATGTGTATCCTACATTGCTTTCCTACCAACCCTAAAACTATTCTTAGCTTCATGTTAATCGAGATAGACGTGTTTTATAAATGCAGTTATATTACATATTTCCTTGTAAGTACAAACAATAAAATAAAATAAAAATCTGTATAATAACCTTGGCACATAATTTCTTAAACCAGGCCTAATATGACAAATTTTTAACATTTATTCATATTATATTCATATATTCATACAACATAGTTACAGATGCATTTAGATACAATGTAGGTACAATGGCAAAAGGGAAACACAGAAATCTTAAATCTTTCAAGAGATGGTCACTAATGACTTTGACATCCCATTATCTTTGTATGGACAGAACATAAAAATTAATAACGCTTTCCTAATTGAGAAATGTGTCAAACTAGTAATAAAGAATACATAAAAAATGGTTACGTCTACACAAAAAATGTGTTTGGCATGAATTGATTTCTTTAACGAGATCTACAGCTTCCTAGAATAACAGTTTTTCCATCTTCTACGATTTCCAAGTACGGAAAAGTCATCCAGAATGAAAAGGATGTCAGATGCTAGTTCCAAAACATAAAGAGTTTCAATTTCAAGATTGTCATGAAATATCGCAATGGTATTTCTTTTTGTTAGAAAATAAAAGTGTTTGAAACATTTCCATCTAAAGATAATCCGGGGTTTGGGGATTTTCATGAAAATATTCGTGTCGTAACCTTGGAAGATACTTAACATATATACCAACTCTTTTACTTAAAAAAATTTTCATATGTAGTAGAGAAAATAAAAAAGCAATATGGGCATTAAACAGAAAACAGAAAATAAAAATTGAATCAGCAGAAATGACATTTTTTAATACCAATGGCTGGATACTCTCTGTTAAATCATAAAACAAATGAAGAAGTAAGAGAAGAATTGAACATATTTGACAAAAAAAGGATTAAACAGAATAAAGAAACCTGGAGACAACATGTAAAGTGGATGGACAAGGACAGATTCCCTGGAATAGTAAAAGAAACAGAGGAAGACAGAGGAAGAAATGAGAGCTATTGATTAATGGGGACGGAACGGATCCTGGAGTCCAAACTTTGAATGATGATAATGATGAAAATAAAAAAGAGTAAACGGCTTCCCATGTGAGAAAAGTATACAAAAACTGAATTAAATAACAATTAATTATTTTATGAAATCACAGAAACAGTTCACTCAACAAAAACATGTATTTGACATAAATTGTACTGCAATTTTTGCGTAATAAGATTTCTGTCCCTTACGATTTACTATTCGGCTTGAATTAAGAAAACTTCAGAGCTTATGTCCAGAAAATTAAAAATTTGCATTTCATTTACCACGAAAACACCTTAAACATATGACACTTTAATCATAATTATTAGAGCCATTTTTATACAATCAAAATGTCCAGCAAAAGTTCCATGTAAATATGGTTGAGTATTTTATTCACACACATACTGCCCGCCTCGGTAGCGTAGATAATAGCGTGTCTGCTTCAGTTCAAGAGGTCCCAAGTTCGAATGTCTGTCAGGATGAAGTTTTTTTCCAGGATTTTCCCTTTTCCTGAAAGACCAATTTCGGGTAACTCTAAGCTCTATGTACTCTGGGCTCCTTTAAGCATCATTTATCCCACTTCATTCATCGTTCGATATGACTTAACATTGGAGGATGTGAATAAAAAAATAAAAATACATACAAACCTTTTTACAAAAATTATTTTTCATTTTTGATTCAGGAGATCTCAAAACACGTATTAAGAAATCTCGATATAAATTTTCGGATGGAATAGAAGGTAAGTAAATGACTTCCTAGAAGGCTTAAAAGTATAATAGAAGACGTTAACGGCCAAATGAGTTCATTTCATTTCAGGAGAATGTCTTTTGCATATTTCAAGCTGCAGTTTGGCCATCTTTCCTAAAGGATATGTATCGAAGGGCATGGAAAACAGCATTAGAAAATAACGAAATTTGCATTAGAGTTTAGCGTCAAACAGATCAACTCCAAAAATGGATATTTTAAGTTACGAGCAAGTTCTTATCGAAACAATCAGCATATTTTTCGATTCACGGCACATCGAAGTATATTTCTGGAAGTCTCAATACCTACAGAATTGTTGGGGGTCATACAATATACATTTCCTATTCTTACTGTATACAACAGAAAAAGTAAAAACAGAAGTTTGGATAAATATTCGTTTTAGTATGTGATCATCCGTGTATGTGACATGCTTAGACTGAAACAACAATACAGATATCACACGGTCTGCCTGAGTGGTACACTACGCTAAGAACGGCGTTCAGAAAAGACAAACATCGCGTAACTGAAATAGATGAAAATTACACTTTCTTATTTTAAGGAATTACGGAAATTAGTCATAAATATAAAGTTGACACCGATAGAAATACTATAAAGTGGCTTTATGACTGTCATTTTCGTCACCCATTAGAAAACCTAAATTGTATATGTACATATACATATTTCAACCAAAAATCTTCTAAAGAAGGTTTTTGAGGTCAAAGTACAAGATGATTTTGCTAACGTTTAATGGACTCCAGGTGTGTGTGAAATGTTTGAGTGAGTCTTCGAGAGTCTTTAATTACTGTGAAATTACATTTTCCCAAAATGGAAGCAGATTTTTAACAATGGAATTAAGATTAAATAACCAAACTAGATAAAGACTTTATTATATTGTTGCTTATATGGGCTGAGCAAGATCTGAAAATTACGATAATTATTGTTATTTAAAATTCATTTCCTGAACCTTGTTTTTGGGCAAAGCTGTTTGTCGATAATAATAATAATAATAATAATAATAATAATAATAATAATAATAATAATAATAATAATAATAATAATAATAATAATAATAATAATAATAATAATAATAATAATAATAATAATAATAATAATAATAATAATAATAATAATAATAATAATAATAATAATAATAATAATAATAGTAATAGTAATAGTAATAGTAATAGTAATAGTAATAGTAATAGTAATAGTAATAGTAATAGTAATAGTAATAGTAATAATAATAATAATAATAATAATAATAATAATAATAATAATAATAATAATAATAATAATAATAATAATAATAATAATAATAATAATAATAATAATAATAATAATAATAATAATAATAATAATAATAATAATAATAATAATAATAATAATAATAATAATAATAATAATAATAATAATAATAATAATAATAATAATAATAATAATAATAATAATAATAATAATAATAATAATAATAATAATAATAATAATAATAATAATAATAATAATAATAATAATAATAATAATAATAATAATAATAATAATAATAATAATAATAATAATAATAATAATAATAATAATAATAATAATAATAATAATAATAATAATAATAATAATAATAATAATAATAATAATAATAATAACAACAATAATAATAATAACCACTGTCGCGACAGCCCTTAGAGGGCCAAGGCCTACCAACCCGACTGCCGGCCTCACGCCCACTTACGCACGGCAGAGGTGGACGATCATCCAACCGATAAGGGGAGGAGATGTGGTCAGCATCTCGGCATCCCCCAGCCGGTATGTTGGTTTCCGTGACCTGGGCCGCTTACCTAGCGTAAGCTCCTCACTTTCCTCACGATGCTGAGTGGGCACCGGTCCTACACCCGGGACCTAAACTCCCCACCACATGGGTGGGATCGAAACCGGGCCGCTTTCCTTGGCCATGGACCAAGGCATGCTGCCGTAGCCCGCTACGCCACGGCGCAGGACGCTGTTTGTCGATGGTTGAATCACATATCCTGCTGATCAACAGAAATAATGCACAGGTGGCCAGTAACAGGTCCCAACATATATTCTCAATGATGTAAACAATGATTGCAAAAGATGGTGCAATATTTGGGAGGAAAATAATAACGTGGGAATTGCTGATTTGGCTTTTGGGTAGGACCCTTATTTAAGCTTGGTTGAGTTAGCGCACGGGTGGATTTTTAGGGTGGACTTCTGGCTGGGCATCATGCTGGAGGACTTGATGTTGGAAGTTTATTCAGGAAACATGCGGCAGGTCACTCATTAAGTCTAGTTTCTCCGGAGTTCACGCTGGTCCTAAATTCGGGCTCGTCATGCTGCCAACCAGCGGTGGCTACTCTTCGGTTCGCATCCTCAGTCATATACAAATACACATCTCCAAGGTAAGCCCTGATGGCTCTTTGATACACTAATGTAATTATCAACACCATTCCACCCCAAGTCTCTTCAAGTCTTCGGGAGTGACTTGTCTTGAGACCCAATCAGTAGGTTATAGTAAATTGGCATTTTATAGAACCTTGTGTTGTCTCTATGTATCTATCTTTAACCTTATTAAAACTCCCTCTACCATTTACCTCTACCACCTGACCCCCTATCCTTTCAGCTACGCTCCCAGTTGCAAAGTAGATTGTAAACCCTTAAGGTGAAACCCCTTTATGTTACACAGTCCTATCCACAACATATAATATAAATCATCCCCGTTCAAAATCTTATTTGCAACAATATGCGGACAATGTAATATTAATGCAGACAAGAAAAGTTGATTAATATGAATTCAGCTTAATATGTAAGAACTATGATTTTAATATTTCTAAATAAAAAAACAAGTATAATGGCTTTTTAGGGTAAGCAAAAAGTAAGGTCTCAAGTTCAGATACCTTGGATGTGAAATAGGCTCAGAAAAAGAAAGAGAATTTAACCTGAAACTGTCAATATTTCAATCTATATACAGAATATTACACAACACTCTAAGAAATAAAATAAAAAAGGATACAAGAATTAAATTTTGTTTAACAATGGCAAAGCCGGTGCTTTTATATGGAAGTGAAGCCCGGGTTATAACAAAGAAGATGGAAAGTAAGATACAAGGATCTGAAATGAAATTCTTGAGAAGAACTAAAGGATGTATGAAACTAGACCACATAAATAATGATGTAATAAGAGCATAGCTGAAAGTGAAATCTATTAACGAAGAAATAAAACACTACAGAAATAATTGGCTGTTATATGTGGAAAGGATGAACTATGATAGACTTCCGAAAATAGCAGGTAGAAGAGATGTGTGCAGACCTGAAGAGATGGAGAGAATTACTGCCAAAATCGGAATGTGTGTAATGTATAGAGTGAAATGATGATTATTGTGACTTTGTGGGTTCGTAGAATTAAAAGTCCAATTTGCCGAAATTCTAAATGTCTTTATTTCCATCGAAATACACTGTTCAATTTTCACGTAACAACATCACATCACATTTACACAGTCTACCAAGGTCGATGACAATAACAGTGACAGCAGATTACATCATTAGCTCTCGTTACAATAACACTTCCAGCTGTCTCTCGTTCACAACACTGTTTCATAACTTGCAATTCGACTCCTGGCCAGTCGTCGTCTCTTTAAATCCCGGCATCGATAATTCTAGATTGTTCTAAAATTAATGAGAAACCGAGTAACCTCTATCAGTCCAGAAGTAACTAGAAATTTCCATTTATCTCAGTTTGTTTGATTCGGCAGATCTTTATCTGCAAGTTAACTTCGTCTGCCAGGCGCTTGGTTTACACACCACCCGCCTATCAGTTCCTTTTGTGTAAACAAACCGCGTGATCATAGATACGGGTTCACGTCATTATCATTACTTTTATCGCGGACTAACAATCCTTGTTCCTCAGTTATTACAGTGCATAAAAGAGTTTGAAGAGTCAGATTCTCATACTTTGGAAGAAATTCCATCAATATTTTTCTGTTTACTATCCCTATATGCTCGGATGCCCACAGACCACGATGTAGTCACGCTACAGGAAGTATTATTACCTTACAATGTATAATATTTTACTGCACTGTTAGATTTGCTGAAGGTCCACAAGTTGATATTGCTGTAATAAAATTGTTTCCAAACCAACTATACTTTATGGCAGTGAAATTTGGCTCCTGAGAGAAATAGATGAAAGGAAAATTGAAACTTCATAAACTGAGATCTTTAAATTTGAGCGTAACGCTAAAGAGACAGGTCCAAGAGTAGAGATATACAACGACTTAATATTACAATGAGAACATTAAAACATATCAGAATAAATAGTTAAATTGCATAATCAGATTGTTACTGATCGCTTAACCTAACAATGTTTCACTTCTAGCCACAGAGAAGAAGGGTTGTTGAAAAGAACCACAGCACATTGGAGATAAGTTTTAATAATCATAGATTTTTTTTAAAGACCCACTCCTTGATATGAAAGAAGAAGACGAAGAAGTAAGTTTAACAAATGAAATTAACGGATTAAGTCTTTGTGACCATGCATCAGAAAATTCTGTAATGTCAATAGAAAAGCTTGATGACAGAATCCCTAAACGAAATGCCTGTCTAAACATCAATCTAAAGCAACGAAAAGCATTGCAGAGCAGTCAAATTAAAAAGGGGGAAAGATAGACGTGACAATGAATATTAAATGTAACCTCTCTAATGCAGTAGGCGTACAGCAATGGGAGACATACTTTACTTCATATTGACAGAAGCTTCTCGGCTTCTGGCGGATTCGCAATCCAGTCGCAATTCAGACCTTGTCTTCCAAGAACTCTCAATGTGGTGTCAAAAATAACTTTAAATAGAAGCAATTTCGACTGCAGAGTTACAGCATAAATCAATAATATTTCTTTTATTTCTTCTTTTTCATTTTCTTTCTCTACTATATTCTTACTATAAGTATATGGGGTACTGCATTCCACTGCTTATACAGAGATTTCCTTGAAAAGGCACGTTTTGAAACTACTTAAATAAAAGAAAAGCATTTTTAGAATCTGTCTGCGTGCGTTTGTTTTTAAATTTAAATTTATATCCTCCAACATTGTCATATCGAATGATGGATGAAATGGTGGAATGATGCTCAAATGAACCCAGGATCCATAGAGCTTAGAGTTACCCAACAGTGGTCATTGTAGATAAGGAAAAAAAGAAGCCTTCTCCAGATAACTCACCCTCACGGATATTCGAACTCGGGACCTCTTGAACGTGAGGCAGGCACTCTACTATGTACGCTACTGAGGACAGCACTCGTGGTTTGAAAGAATAAAAAAGCCTAACAATATATCTACATTTACTTAAAAATAACATTTTTGGACACATCATTTAGTTTTTGAACTGATTACATGCTAGTGGTATCGCTGCTTATAAGAAAATTAAATCCGATGAATGGGATTGTGTTGATTGCACCTTTCCTCAGTTGCTTTGTGTTTCCCTTTTTATCCGTGTGAGCGCATGAAGGTTGCTTTGGTTCCTCTCTCGAACAGCTCTCCGAGCTGACGAGACAGAGCAGTCGGGGCTTTCCTTTCATAGCGTGCGCACGGTGACTTACAACTATCTTAGCTCCCGGGTGCAGTTCAAAATCATGTAATAGCAGGGGTTAGAGTGAAGTTATAATGTTTACAAAATTTAACTTTCGAGGAAGTTTAAGTTAAGTGTAACTGTGCAAGTAAGCTGTCAGTGTGAATAAGAGATTTATTAAAGCTTTTAAATTATCAAAGTAAGTTGTATAATTGTACCTTAGCCTCCGGGTACAGTTCTTGTATGAACGGGCAATGTACCTGATTATAAAAGGAAAATAAACGCGACTGGAAAATTTACTTACAGCTTTAGTCGCTTTATAAGACATCTCTCACCTCCCGGTTACCTGCAACTTGAGACTCAGCAATGTCGTTGAACCTCAAAATTGTATAACCGAAGTTCGTTTCTTTAAATCTAAGCTTTAATGTCTTGTTACAATTTTGCGGTCTATACGAGTAATTGATTTATTGCAATGCAGCGTACGCATTAAAAGCTCATATTACATGTTTCAACAGCGCCAAAAGTAATACGGCGTTCCCATTAAATAAATGCAAGTTGAAAAATCATATTTGATTACATATTTACAACTTTAATGAGTTTCCTTCCCTACCTTCATGTCTGTGATAGTTCTCTTTTAATTTAAAGTTTTGTTTCAGGAACGTTTGAGGTGGACATTTTAGGAGATTCGCGCGATAATGTAGAAACATGCATATGCACTTTATATATATGAAGTCATTTGAAATAACAAATCAGGGAAATATATTTGAACATTTGAGACTTGAAGCTGCACTGCAGCATTAATTGATCGGTTTCCATCCTCAGAATAGAATACAAATAAAAACATAAAGGAAGAGAAGGGACAAATGACAATCAAGACGGCTAACAGAGATGTTACTGTCAGCCATTTGTTTTAACTTTCATACGAAAATGTCGTGTCACAAATGACAGAGAGCTTCAAAAAATATGAAGAAAGAAATTTGTAGTCCATCACGCTGTAGTAATAAACAGAGAGCTTTGCCTGAATTAAGTAACCAAGTACTATAATTCTGAAAAATCAACAAATGAAACTAAAGTATTAACTTTTGGGGATGCCTTGTAAAAACCGAGTTCGTCTTATCAGTCAATAAAAGTTATGTGTACGTTAATCTTAAAGTAAATAAACTAAATATAAAAGATCTTAGTGCATAAAAATGCATATCTCATTAAAGCTCGTAATTTATGCCAAATATAAACTTTTTATGGCGTTGACCATTTCAGAGAAATTCTCTTTTACGGTTGGAATTATCAAGTACTTAAACTTATCCAACAGCAAAATAAAATCGATGTTCGTATATTTTTCCACTTTTCTTCTTCTCTTGTGATTGTGGAAAGAGAAGCACTTTCAAACAGCTTTTAAAAGATCTGACTCTACGAGGGCTGTTCAATAAAGAACGATAACAACTTTTTTGACAACTTCCCTTTACACATCCTCATCATTTTGATGGTCCTTCTCAAAATAGTCTCCCCTGAATGCGAAGCATTTGTCCCAGCGTTTATGCCAGTCTTCAAAGGCATGCTGGAAACCATTTTTGAGAGATCCTTCAAAATCGCCTCCGCAGCCTTCACCACTGCTTCTGATGATGGATAATGCCTCCCACGAAGGCGTTTCTTTACGTCAGGGAATAGAAAAAAGTCACATGGGGCTAAATCCGGACTTTAGGGCGGGTGAGGGATGCACTTCACGTTGATTTTTGCAAGATATTCAGCAACAACATTGGCAATATACGGCCGCGCATTATCGTGGTGCAGCATCCAGCCTGCTTCACGGAAATGTGGTCTTTTGCGCCTGATATGGATTTACAATGTTTTCAGAACATCCCTGTAGTATTGTCCAGTTACTGATGTGTGTGCAAGTACAACATGCTGATAAACCATTGCATGAATATCAAAGAATGAGATGACCATAACTTTCCCAGCAGAAGCAACCACTTTTGCTTTTCTGGGGGTTGGTGATGAAGGAGATTTCCACACTGAGCTTTGCTGTTTGCTCTCAGGATCAAAATGATGAAGCCAAGTTTCATCAACAGTGATTACGTTAGAAGGAAACTCCGGACCTTCCTCTAACATAAACTGTAACTGCATGTTACCTCTATTGCAGCGGTAGGCAATACTGAACATGTCTGAGCTTGTCTGGTTCTCACAGGCTGGAACCAGGAGTACCAACAATGAAACTACTACGGTGTGTTTGTTTCACATTAAGCTAACAGAATATAATAAGGTTGAATTTCAGTGCGAAATTATTACCGTAAAAGTATTATGATCATTCTGTATTGAACAGCCCTCGTAAGAATAATAATTCAAATATTTTCGTTAAATATTATACAGTGTGATATGGTTTTTGCAATATTTATGAAGTATATTTGATAATGATGGAGATTATATCCTTGTCTCATTCTCTCGTTTTGTATGTACTTATTTAGGACTAAGAATTGATGGAAATGACCCACCAAGTCCAAGTCGGGGCAGAAACAAAGAATCCAGCTACTTTGTAAAGATCTTGTTTCTTTATTTGGCATTTAGAATTCAATAAATTTAATAGTACTTTTAAATTAAGAACACTTATAGATTAAACGTCAAACTAGTAATAAATACAAAATTGTAAAATCTGATATTGCTTCTGTGAATATTTATGCTTTCAAGAGATATGTATCTTACTTTTGATACTCATAATACTCTATGACTTTAAATGCTTGAAGACATTTTTTTTGGTGTTCTTTTCAAGTCTACTCCACTTCCCAATTTTAGCATAACAGACATCAGCGTGAAACGATTAAGGCAGCCACTATGCGAGGCACTTACGTTGATGGTAAAACCTCAATTTTGGGATTGTGAAGAGAAAGAAAGTGGTAGGAGAGTGTGTTTGTGTGGGTGTTTTCAACAAATCGAAAACTGGCGACGGTTGGCTCCTGGTTTCCCGGCACATCAACTTTTAAGACAACTTTTGCCGCTCTCATTTGTCGTCATCTTGCTAAGAGAAAGAAAGAAAGAAAGGGGGTGTGCCAGTGTGTTTTAAAAATTCGAACTTTGTAGCGTTACTTTCGGGTTTCTTGGCAGAACTACAGTGAGAAAGCTTTAACATTTTGGGGCACTGAGGGCTGTAGTGAACAATAGAAAATGTCCAAATGTTACGGAGACCATCCAGGTAGAAACAATCAATTGGTTTTGATAAATTAAAAAGAACTGTCACTTATACTATGGAAGCTTCTTTATTTCTCCAATATTTAAGCATTTGACACTGTCAGCAAGATTTACAATTCCCATATTTTAGTCGACTGCTAACATTAAAATAATGTTCGAATAAAGTGTCTCCAAACAAAGAATGTTTTAAAGTTGGGGCGGAATTATAAGGACTTCCTTGTTCAATTTTGTTGTTCACTTGAATCTCCAAATTATCTGAGGTGAGTAAGGACGCGTTTGCTTGTAATTCAGGTTAGCTGGACGCAGGGTATGAATAATTTCAGATGTTCAGCAAGGTCATCAAGCAAACTCGAAAACAACGTAACGTAGTACTCTGCAAACTAGTGAAGCACTGCCTTGCAAGTATCAAAGCAGCTGCGAGACTTTTAATATTTCGTAATATGGCAGCAGCGGTTCCTCTGCCATCAGAGCCAATAATACTTGGACAGAAGCCGTCACGGTGCATTACAATGAAATTGTAACTATTATTAGCGCTCTATGTAATGCAAATTCACCTGCTATTGTAACTGCAAAGTCTCTGATATCGCATGAACTATCTGAAAATCTTCAGTTCATATCCAACAATTTTGCAGTGTTGCCCAAAGCTATTAAACAAATAGAAAAATCGGGTTTGGAAATACCCAAGGGCATAAGCATAATAGAAGACATTAATAGGAAGAATATAATAGAAAGGGTAGAGCCAGACTGAAAAATTCAATGCCATAGCCGGGATTTGAAACACGATCTTCTGGTTTCCGTCAGCCGCTCTAACCAAATCTGATCATAAAACTTCCTTGGCCGTAAGACCTACAGCAGTTCTCATAGGGTATTAGACCTTACGTGAGAAACAAAACGAGTAACAAATGTTCTTGACTGGAATTCTCACGCTTGAGGAAGACTTAAAGATCATTTACAATGAAAATTAAAAGACATAAAAGCTTGTTTTATAGTAAGCAAACGTAGCCATAAACTTATAAGGTAATAATAGACATTTTCAAACCTCACCTTTCATGTTTATGTATTAAGAAAATAGCCAATTATAGAGTATCTCCATAAAGCTCATCACGTATGACTCTCATTCACTAGTTTTCTCTATAAGATTATGGGAAAGGAGTCACTGATATATCTAAAATTTCAGCAATGCTTATTATTACGACAGGCGATATTTCTTAACCTCCTTTATATATGGAAAGGTAGAGTCAGACTGAAAAATTCAATGCCATAGCCGGGATTTGAAACACGGATCTTCTGGTTTCCGTCCAGCCGCTCTAACCATTGAGCTACTATGGCCAACGTGCCGATATTACATTAAATTCTCCAAATGACTCGTGTTTCTCCCGGTAAACCACTTAGCAGTTCTCATAAACCCACGAGACAACTACCTTAATGGTGACTTACTATGCTGTAAGTACTTTAAGGCCCGGGCTTTATAGTTCGGACCACTATTAGGTACAATTAATGGAAATTAATTGTTCTTTCACACTAGCCGTGTGTAGGACGCACTATGAAAGGGTAGAGCCAGACTGACTCCAGCTTGACTCCGTGGTTCAAATCCCGGCTATGGTATTGAATTTTTTAGTCTGGCTCTACCCTTTCATTGTGCGTCCAATTTCCAATATAAGAGAAGATAGAATAATAACTAGACAAAGTCTCATGAACGCAGAACACCAGACTTTTAAAGAATTGTGACTATTTTGCTTAGAGTAAGTAATATTTACATGATATTGTCGATTTGTTGATACACACCATAGC
Organism: Mantis religiosa; assembly: GCA_030765055.1. Lineage (NCBI taxonomy): Eukaryota > Metazoa > Arthropoda > Insecta > Mantodea > Mantidae > Mantis > Mantis religiosa. The sequence goes on along the minus strand of CM060954.1, from coordinate 100,971,403 downwards.
GTTGACTGTCTAAAACTACTAAAGTTTTTCATTGTATAATGTACTTAGAAACTTAGTGCTATTGCTGCCGAAGTTATAACCGTTTTCCATGTTGTCCACTTTGTTTTTAGGACCAGATGAGCAGTTATTTGATTCAGCCATTTGCTGCTAGTATTCTCGCGCAGGGAGAAAGCAGGCGCCCTTCGACCGCCTTAGGCTGTCGCGCCTGATGTAAATTCCACGTGCAGCAGCGGTTGAAATGCAAATCCTCACTCACTCCCCCCCCTCCCCGTCCACCAGAAATGAACTGTGGGTTCCACCCACAAAAAAGAGCTCCGACATAACCAGCAGGAAAGGCTTTCTCTACCACTTAAGGTATTACAGACTCCTTGGAGAAAACTGTATTGGAAGTGAATGCTGCTTGGGGAACCAAGCGACATGATCAAAAAATAAATTATGAGTAACAGTTTGTACGTTATACTAGGAAAGGGGACACCTTCCTCACTTAGACCTTCATAGATTCAATCACCCCCGAAGGAAAGGAGGAAACAAAGAAACTGCAGAGTGCTATACGCATCAGGTATATCAGGTAAGCGCGAGTAAATCGGATCAATATTTTGAAAATGTTTAACAAAAGCTCTATTTGCCACGTAAATATGCAAGCTTTTACCTTAAATCGAAGCCTGGACATTCTAGATTACGTTAAAAATAAGTTTTTCGATGAAGAATTTTTTTCATTTTTATTCCGAGGTTTAACTACTCCCAATCGACCACAGTTGGAGGATGAATAGGTTTGGCATAGCTGACGAATCGGAATGGAAAGAAAAAAGCTGGAACATTAAATTTCAGTACATAACGTAATCAAGAACAAAATACCACATTTGGGCACTTGTATATTCCTCTTTATGCATCTCTCACACGCATTTTCCACATATGAATTGCTTTATTCTCACAGGATCTACACAGATTTCGTGGTACCATTCCACATTTTTCTGGGCTCATTTGAGCATCATTTCATCCATTTCATTTATCTTCCGAGATGACTTAACGTTGGGGGATGTAAATAAAAAAGTAAAATAAAAAGTTTTAATCCCAGGCCTTAGCTTAATCCGCTTTACACGCTGTTGTAGCGGTATTTATTTTTACACGTTTGCAGCACTGGTTAAGTAACTATCATAACACCACGGTGGATTATGGATGTAAGAAAATCTGTATTTTCTTATTATACAAGTTTCTGGAGCAATTTTAATGCATATCCATCTTAAACCTTTTTTAAAAAATAACTAAATGCCATAAATTGAGCAATTACATATCTCCTTTCCGGAAAAGCTCTATTTCTCACTTAGACCGAAGAAACACAATCGTATTACACACTTAACTGTCTCAGGTAGTTAACTTCTTCGCCCACAAAGGTCATTCCAAAACAACAATAAACTACCTTCCCCTAGGGAGCAGATTTTGAAAAATTAATCGGAGTCGTCCGACAATCCGAATCACTCACGCGTGGAATTCGCTAACAACTCAGCCTTTATTTGCCATTCCCTTGGTTGAGCTGCATATAGAGACCTGACGAACAACCCGTCGACCAATTAGCCCTCTTCTAGTGCCTTTCGTTTTTGCAAGCTCCGTGCATTTGTCCGGGCACTGGATAAATCTAGAAACATTCCTGAAAGATGAGAAAGAAAAAGAATGAAGAAGGAATGATGTAGAAAATCTGGTAGATGAGAAACAAGTCGAATATTCGTCTATGACCAGGAAAACCACGAAAAACTCCAAGGTGAGAGTAATTTGGTCGAGGGACCTTCCGAAGTGTCCCTTGCAAGTTACCCGGAGCCTCAGGATTTAAACAAATGCGTCTATCTTCTTCTCTGCTGTATACTCACTTGTAGTGTGAGTTAATTACTAGCTTTTCAACAATTTAAAGATCTTATGTTGCATATATTCCATAACTTGTTTATTTTGATAATAAGCGTAATTTTGAGTAGTATACAAATTATGCTGCATGGGATAGGATATAATGGTACGGAGGGGATTCGGTACTGCAACCTAAGCCCCAAGTGGGGCATCCCTGGCCGATTCAAGGAGTTTCGACAGTGCAGAGGGCAGGCTTCCTACAGTTGACCAGTTGGAAACTCCCCGGAAGGCCAGTACAACCGGTATCCCACCCACCCTGGTCCTAAAATTGCCCACTAGGTTGGCCTGGAGATCGGAGACCATCCTACTGGAGGAGCAAGTGTATACTAGGAGCATATGATCATGCCATGCACCGCCGAGACACCCGCCGACACTTCTACCCTCAAAAAGACCACCAGACGAGAGATGATGTGAAATGATAATGGAGATGAAATGGAGGGACATGAAATTCGGGGGATGTAATTAACCTACCCAGCATTCACCTAGCCACCCGGAGAAACCTCCGAAAAAAAGCCCATGAGTCAGATAAGTCACGGGAATCGAACCCGGACTCCACGAATGCGAACCACAGACGAAACAGCCTGAGCCATCCCTTTCGGTAATTATATTGCATATTTCAGAATAATATGTGACACACATATGTCACACAGAAACCGTTCTCCAAAAATGGGGGTTCACATTACTCCAAAACATATTCCCGAAAAATATCGACTTCAGATCTTGTTACATAGAATGGACGTCTAGGAGAGAAACTAAAAATTAAATTCCTCATCTCAAGCAGCTTAAGAAATATTCGGAAACAATTGATATAGGATTTCAGGTATTTGATAAGCTTCTTTATAATAACTGCATTTTATAACAGCATTTTGGTGTTGATTCCTTCTCGCGTAAATAGTTGAGTATCCAAAAGTATACACGGTTCAAAGTTGTCGTCTTCCTTTGTTTTTGTAAAAATTAAAACTGGCAAATGCCATTGGGAAAAGGTAAGTGGATATGACTTATCTACATAACTAAATTAAACATTATCTACGACAAACAGTTCGGGACTTTCTCCTAATGCGCGGGAGAAGGCAAGCTACAGGAATGTGTAACGTAATCAGTCACTTTTGCTGTCTCCTCGGTGTTTATGCTCGCCTTCCGAGTATGACAAGGATGGAAGGCTCGTTTAAAATACACAAGTGTTGTCACATAACTCAGCTGTACATAATACCTATCGCTGCAACAAACATTAGATCTGGCAGCATGGGTGACTAATATGTACTCTCATACACTCATTTCCTAGTAAACAGATCCGCTACCAAAGCAGATAAACAGTTGAAGCTCCTCTACCCTTATTCCCCTCTAGCCTTCTTGTCGTGGGCATAGAGTATGAACACACGTGCCTAAACCTACGGGAACATGCTCCTCGATCACCAACAGCAATGTGTCTTTCTGCATTAATCACATCACATTGAAACTTCCTGAAGTTGGCGGGTCGTTGAACCCTTGATGTAATAGGTCATATGAAAACCATATAATTTACATTATATGAACAAATTGCAATTTACATGCTAATGTTTAATTAATAACAAGAGAGAAATTTACATTCTAATACAAATATAGACTCACACGCGAAGTTAAAAGAGCTCGCTGCGTAAGGCACAAGGCACACTGACGTAGTCTGGAGTAATTAAATCGTTATCAATTAACATCTCTGATATTTACCAACTAGTGGTACTTTTCTCCTTTCCAGCATTTATTGAAAAGATCAGCTTCTTCTGCTCCTTCTTGTAAATGTTCGTCAGATGTGAAAACTCTGCGACTACCTACTTCCAAGTAGTGACATGTTGCTGAATTGGAATTCCTCTGTGAAACAACAGCGCTGATGGGCACCCCCGAATTTATTGCTTTCTTTTGCTTATACTGTCTGACTACCAGAAGAAGGCGAGCTGGAGGAATGCACTACATAGGTATTTTCTGTCGTCCCCTTCGTGTTTATCCATCCATATATATGTCTACTGTCCACCAAAGCAAAGCAACTCCCTGAGAGGAATGTGCCACCTTAAACGACGAGACAAGGGCAGCGAATGTGTGTGACAGAGAACGCATGCTACACAAGGTGCAGAACCGTTAAAAGGCATGTGCCCTATTCACTCTGTGTACTAAAACCGAGAAGATTTATTTACAAAAGTAAAAGCCGTCAGAATGCTTTTGAATGGTCTGTAACTAAACTGACATGAGGTGTCATAAACCTGTCGATGGAGGATGTAGGGATCTTCCCTAAACCCCCTACGTCTCATTCCCCGGAGACTTTCTTTTTTTTTCAACTATAAACAAAGACCTGAGAAGTCTGGACTGGCAGAGCATTGTTTTGATAACGACCATAGAGCCAGTTTTCGGGAGACGACCATCTTGGCAATATGCAACAGTTACTGGGAGCGGAGAATTAAGGAGGCTTTGGCGATTTCCTCTGAAAGGAGCACGCTTAATCGTGATGCTGGATTTCAGTTCAGCTCCTCTTGGAAACCGGCCTTAAAATGGAAATCCGTCGAATTAAGAAGCAAAGATCAATACCACTTGATAATCAAGTTAAGTAGTTACGTTTCTTTGACACAATTTTCTATACTCATGTCATCTCCTGACCTGGCATTTAATTTACTGAAAACAGTCTTTTGTGTAGTAATGCCAATTTTGATAGTGTTTTGTCTTTATTTATAGTTGTCTTATATCCAGTATTTCATTTGTGGTTATAACATTTTATAAATATCCTGATGATGGGAAAGATGCACACTTCCGAAACGTTGATATCTAATCATCTTTTCACCTGGCTGGCTGTCCTACAAGAAAGTGAGCCGAAGATTTAGGCTTCTCAGAAAACATATGTTCTTGTGTGTAAGATAGCAAGTCAACACATAGTGACGGAAAATCTGTTGTGAGATGGCAGAATAATCACGCTCTCTGATTGTTGTAGACATAAACATGAGAAATGGAGCTCGAAAACTTATATGTTTACATTATAAAATTATGACAATATTTATGTCCACGTCAGTCAATGCGTATGAAATAACATGAAACAAGTTTCTATACTTACCCTATGCTTACCTATATATAAATTTTATTATGAATGCAACTCCATGGAGGAATATCCGGTTCAGCATCTGTAATTATGTCAGGACCTGTGGTATTTAATTAAGGCTACCCTGATTAAACACTTCTGGGTTTCGCATCTTCAAAGCAACTTATTCTACAATAAAATTAAAGCCTGGAGCTGAATACATGTATTGTAAGTTAATGATTACATCTTGTTGGAGTGAGCTTTCCAAGTTCCTGTCGCATCCCATACATAGACACCTATTGCGTTTGCACTTGTTAATTTTTTGTGTCTTCCAGTAAGGATAAAAACGTTGATATTAGCTGTAATACTATAAAGACCTACGTAGCAATTGTGCAAGTATGAGGGTAAAGGATGTTTTGCGACATCAGTAGTGTTGGAGAATGGTGACCACACATATTATATATTCTTTCATATTTTCCATCCCTAGTCCACTTCCGAATAACCTTTTAAATAATTTAGGAAATTTGGAGATGAAATTGAAGATTTTATTGATTTCAACTAGCTTGGGCTATATATCTATTTATCTTTCATCCTGAAGGTTACTAGATTCTAGAATTGTCAAAAACTAAATGCATTTTGTCGTAGATTGCTCAGTCATTAGAAATAATTGCTTAATTTGGAAGCAATATGTTAATTTTTACTTAACATAGCTGTAGATATTACATGTTTATTACTTTTATCCTAGAATACTCGTATAAGTGTGAATTATAGGTTCATTCTGCTTCTGTTAGTTTCATTTCTTTCTTTTGCTCATTAAATAGGTAAGATTTATATGATCTGTAAATTGTATTCATGCGCTAAAGAAGGTATAATGATGTTATGCATTCATGCCTTAAAAAGATGGGTTAGTAAGTGTTTAAATAACACCAGCCTATGAGGAATATAACAGTGTAACTACAAAGACTCCATTATATAGTTTAAATTGCTCCATAACAGTTGATATTATCTCATTTTATTTTTATTTCCGTTGAAATATCAAAAACGTTTCTATTTTAGTTTCTGGAAGGTTTTAAGAACGAGAAGCTATTTTCCAAAAATTCTGGCATCACCTGTTATATTGTAAAACTATGAAAATATTCTGTCTTTGCAATGTAATTTTAAAAATTATGGACAGAATAAGATCTATACGTAATTATTTCCAAATTACTATGATATATATTACTATTTATTAGTTTTATATCTCTATAGTTAAACACAATATTTTTATCGTTGCAGTTACAGTAAATTAGCAATTCTCCGTTTTTGTAACTCCTCTCCTTAAACTACAATACTTACAACGCCTCTAGTAAAAAGCGTTCACAGTTTCCACTGTGTAAATTTGAGTATGTATTTCGTAAAGAGTTCCTTTCCCTTTATTGGGTGTTTTCACAACAGAATATGTATGTCAAACAAATGCATCATCTACTTTTGAAGTCAGTTGTAGGACATCAACCTCGAGCACAATACATCCCAAAGAATTTTAATTAATTACTAGAAAGGATTATAACATATGCAATAACGTTGTATTAATTAAAAGTTAAACCCGTGGCACTACATTCCATATCGACCAGGTCCTGCCAACCCGACTGCCGGCCTCACGCCCACATACGCAAGGTAGAGGTAGGCGATCATACAACCGATACGGAGAGGAGATGTGGTCAGCATCTCGACACTCCCAGCCGGAAAGTTGGCTCTCATGACCAGAGTCGCTTACCTATCGTAAGCGACCTATTCCTCGCGATGCTGAGTGGGCACCGAATGCTATACCCGGGACTTAAAATCCGCACTCCCAGGGGTGGGATCGAACCCGGGCTGCATTCCGTGGCAGGGAACCAAGGGATGATGCCTTAGCCCACTATGCCACGGCGCATATATATATATATATATATATATATATATATATATATATATATATATATATATATATATATTGAACAGGTTTAGACTTAACTTCTATCCTTACTGAGGCCCTTCTCTTGCTGGATTTCTCTTCTTACAACCCCCTTCATCCATATTTGTACAAAAAGTTATTCTCAATTTATAATGCTCTAAGGGTATTTATCATTTGCTTATCATTTAGGAATTGTTCCACTCCTTTATTTGATAATTTATGCCACAATTGTAGCTCAATCCCGTCGAATACATCGACAAAGGCCATGCATAACTTTCCTCTCTTATTCGTTAATTATCTATTAATCAGTGCTTTAATAACTACCAAAGTTAATTATAGATTGTTATCAGCCATTCTCTTCCCTGCTCGAAAGCTCATCTGAAATTCCAAGAGTATTACATTCTTTGACCGATGTAAAGGAATTGAAATTTGAAGAAAAGAGTATATTATAGGTTAAGTTAAAATAAAGTTGTAAATGAAATTTTCATAAAGATGGTAAGAAGATTGGAAAATTCTTAAATAAACCGTAATTGACAGTGAAAAGAGTCAAATAACAAAACAAAAATTAATAGAATTAAGGAGTTTCCGTAAAAATGAGTTGTGTAGCCGGCTAAGAGGCGGGCTGAACACCGGCCATATTTATCTGTAATGATCTCAGCATAAATAAATAATAAGCTTTACTGAATCTTTTACAAATTTTAGCAATATTACCATTATATCTAAGCAGCATCTTACTGAATTCAATATCATGCATAAATGACTCATTATGGCACGTGTACCAATGATAGCAACAACGTATGTCCTCTACTTTTGGCGAAATACTTTACGATTTGCTGTGGCTTATAGTGAGCAAATGAAACAATTTTGTGACATTATTTTCTCTGAGAAGAAGAGTAAACTCTTTGGATTATTAAATATAGAATAATTAAAATCTGACTATGCTGTGCTCAAAAGGCCGACATCAGTGTCCATTAACGAGTTCTTTGTCATAATAGTGATGTATTAGCTACACGGAATTTCAGTTATCGGCAGAGTTAAGGGAATTTGTTCGAAACAAAGTATCCTATGTGGGGCAAGAAGAGCTTTTGCTAGATTTTCTGCAGCAAGAATGCTTCAGTTCACTGTTCGTGCCACGGGAACGTTTGATGTGGTGTATAATGAGTAAACATTCTGACACTACTTCGTAGGTTCCTCTGTTTACACAACGTATATACATTGCTCTTTACGGGGAAAGAAGGTAGAGGGAAGAAATTAGCTTCTCTGCCTCTTTTTTTTTCTTTTTCTTTTCAATATTATACCCAGTTTAACATTTCCCCTGTTCCTTTCCTCGCACAGAAAACTAGAGAGGTCGTTAGTGGTTTTGATGTGCCCATGAATATACTTAAGGTATACTGGAAAGGAATATACCAGCTATAGACAAAGCAAATATTCGCATTCTTGCATAAGTAATTTGAGGTTATGAAAACAAAGGAGCTGTAAAGAAGTAAGGGAAAGTAAAGTAAGGCAAGGGCAGAACAGCAGAGATGGACTTCTGCAACGCGGCTAATGTGCCCTTTTGTATAGCCCATTTTATAATTTTATACCCTACCATGCCAAACTTTAGTATTTATACGTCTGGCAGCAGTACTTTAATGGGCCTCATTAAAGTACACCTGTTCATTTAAGTATTGGTGACGACCAATCAGAAGTAGTCACAAGCGCGTGTATCGTGTCGATCGACAACGGTACTAGCAGCAGTTTAGAAAGAATAGTCAAAATGTCTGTCACTAGTAATATGTTTTTTGTGTTATTGTAATTTATGTTCTCCAACGTTTAGTCATATTGGACGATGAATGAAATGGGTGAAACGATGCTCAAATGAGTCCGGGGTCCATGGAGCTTAGAGTTACTCGACATTCGTCTTTCAGGATAAGAGAAAACCCCGGAAAAACCTTATCCAGGTAACTCACCCTGACCGAGATTCTTACTCGTGACCTCTTGAACGTGAGGCAGATACGCTAGCATCTACGCTACCGAGGCGGGTCACTGACATGAACTTACACCCCCAGAAATTACAGCAAAAGCAGTCAATGTTACCAATAACTTGCTGCCACAAAAGTCAAGCAAGATGTACGAGAAATTCTATTCACAATTCATGGACTGGAGAATATCAAATGGTATAAATTCTTTCTCACAAAATGTACTTCTATTGTGTCTTGAAGAATTGTCTAAAAATATGAAATCATCGACCTTATGGACTCACTATTCTATTGTCACCGTGTGGCATTGTGCTGCTGCCACGGGCTGGAGCTGGACGCTTGCCAAGAGAACTGGGCGCTTGCAGGAGAGGAAAAGAGACAGAGAGAGGCTCCGAAACATTCTTCCCATTGTTGCCGCCACGAAAGTTCTCGGAAGGTCTGCGGCTTTCTAGAAACAGTGACTGGGGAGGTATAAACGCCCGCCAGGTGTTAGGAGCGGCAGTTGTTTCTTTGGATATTGCGACAGTCGACGATTGAAGTGTACCGCAGTAATTTCTTTCATTTGTTTTCGTGCAGCAAAACATCGAGTCAGCTGATTATCAATTTCACGTCTTTTTACTGCAGCAAAAGTTGTTCTAAATTTCAGCGTAACCCACGCAGTCACACTATTTTGAAACCAACACTCGGCACCAATATGACCTATCTAAATACTCAAATAAATAACCTATATCTGAAATAAACTCTTTTCTGTCCATATTATCAATAACATTAATTGCAAATTATATTTCAATAAAGTCAATTTGTTCCAGTTTGTCTATACTTTCTATTAGGTTAAACTGTGTCACATGTTAACAGCTGTTTATAGGGTAGCAGTCAATATTTCTGCGTCTGCGTACTACGTACTGCGTCGCACTTTACGATTGTAACACATCGCTCAAACCAGACATGAATACTTTGAAATGAAACCTTTTAGATACATGATCCAGCATAAACAGTCGTATGAAACTTGACTATAGTGGTAATTAAAACGCTCGTATCATAATTATTAACCTCGCTTTGCTTCGCTCGCTCAGTTAATAATAATACTCCCGTTTTAATTACTACCATTACAGTCTCACTGCATAATATACTAATATTGACCACGCAACTGTGTTCACAGTAGTAAAGAATTACCAACTTTTATTACGTGATTTACTCCACAGGGGTAGATAGAAACTGCCTTAAATGAAATTCTGACGTTTCAAAATACATACTTTCAGTTTTAGAAACTTAAACATTTCACCCCTTCGTACCCCTGCAAGAAACAGAGCCATTTGCATGGTCGCCACATCTTGGCCTCCGTTCAAACAATACGAACAGGGCAATATTGGGGCGGACAACATGCAGATAAACCTCTCTATTGTATGTACATAGCTTCGGTGTACATTAACGTGGTTAGGTATATTGAGGCCATAAGTTGTGTATCTGAGCGGTAAATTTCAGTACCATTGTTGATAATCCTTGCGATAAATTGAGCCCATTGCGGTTTGCTATCTCAGCGCTGAGACACATCGTTATTCGGTACATCGTTTTTCTGTTTGTGTAGTAAACAATGAACACGAGACAAATTGAAAATGGGAATAGAAAAACACTTTTTTAATATTTCTGGTTGCAACTTTCGCTTCAGAATGAAATCCAGCTGCAACGTGAAGGAATGTGCCATATAGAATTAAGTGAAATTCATTTTATAGTAGAAAGTTTTCATATATCCAGCTTTGATAACAAATTCACAGAAAATCTACATAATGAAAAATGTAGAAACGTTGCATTAGAGGATTGTCCTCACTAATGAGATTACATAAAGTACAGATGTATTTTTTATCTTGAAAAGTGCAGAGCGATGCGCAGTGGTATCTGGACGAGTCCACCTCAGAACGGTTGCAACTGGAGGGCAGGTCAGTTGCGTACTAGTTGCGAGCAACTAAACACGTGCAGAGCTACTCGGTAACACTACAGCTTGTTTCAAAATGTGCTTGTCTCCTGGTTCCAAGAGAGCATTTATAAGTGACGCCTCCTAGCAGCACATTAGGAAATAAAGTGCTACATTTAAATACAGGAGAAGTAATAACCAATATCCATAGATTTATAAAAACGGAACAATGGTCTGGGTCAGCTATAAAAATCTGGAGAAGGGTATCTGAGGCAACAGTTGTGTCTGAAAGCAGTTTAGGAGAGTTATTAAGGAAAGAAACGCCATTGGTGCTAGTACAACAACGTCCTTCTCTGTGCCCAGTAAACAAAGATTAAGAACATGCACAAAATATAATTTGAATGTTTTAATTCAGAAGTAGTTAGGCGAACTATGAATAATTTTTAAAGAATAGAAAAACAAAGACCAACTTTGAAGAAAGTGCTTATGAAGCTTAAAAATTCTACTGACTTCCAAGGCAGTGTCTGATCATTAAGAAGAGTTCTTTTGAAACTAGGATTATTTGAAAAAAAAAAAAAAAAAAACACTAAGCATGACAGACAAATCTTAATCGAACATCGCACCATACGTGCAAAAAGGCTTAAGTATTTACGAAATATTCGGAGATATCGAAGTGAAGTTTATATAGTTTATATGGATGAAACTTATATAAACACAGCACATACTGAATCATATGCCTGGAGTGAAATACGTTACAGGGACTCTGCAGCGATATTAAAAAGCCGACAGTTGTTTATCATGCCTGCTGGAGGAGAACAGGGTTTTGTTCCAAATGCCTATGTACTATTCAAGTTCCAACAAAAGCGTGGAGATTACTACCATAGTAACAATTACAACTTAGTTTATAACAGCTGCAAAACTGGCTTCGAGAATGAAATTTGTTTTTAGACACCGTATGCACCACCCTCCCCTCTCGTATCTTACGCGTGTGACGCATTGTGGCGATAGGTGCACTATCCCCACCACAGTTGCTGCTCATCCCTACCACGCAGGATTCCTGTCAAGATAAAATAATACATCTGTACGTTCATGCATTCGCCCCAATCTCCTCAAAAGCACCATAGAAACAGATGACGGATTTAATATGTGACCCTAAAAACTGTAAGGTTTTTCAGAATCATGGAACTCAACTGATTGTGTTGACGGCGGGTTCCATATCTACCATTTACGCCCTACTGAATAATTTTTACATTTCCTTGCACCCTTTCTGTTGCCAAAAGGAAACAAATATCTGAGCATTCGTACAATTTTTTCTACTCATTTCTGTACAACTGTTCTTATAAAATCTCATTGTTTTCTATTTTTGTTGTACAAATAATCTTTTATCCAGCACAGTAACAAAAAGTACATCATTACGAGTTACCTTTTTTTTTTTTTTTTTTTTTTTTTTACTGAAAAATAGGTCTTTTACTGCTAAACTTAAATGATATCTGCAAAGAGTCGATTTATCTCTACCAGAGTGAAACAGAAGAATAAAGTTAAAATTTTCGAGGGAAAAACAACATATTATTCTTCAGGAACGCCTACTCTGATTCAGTGTCAAAGACATTATATTATTATCTCTTTGACTATCGATTACCTCGTAGATGGCTTAGTCCGATGTTCAATTTTTCTTTAGTTATCTGAAAAACAAGAAACAAACATACGACATCTACAATATACAGACATCTATTTTATTATTCTGGTTTCACCACATAATTAACATAACGGGTATAAAACTTTCGTCGCTTGAATCACTAATTTTGACATACAGTTTACCATTTCTTATTTTTGCATTACCACAATTACGACTCTTTGCTATTCAAAGCCTCCAAGATCATATTACACCTAGTAAAAAAATTTATTCTAAATATTTTGTAAAATAGTTTTTTAATATTTTTATAATTCATAATTCATAATTCAAGTCGATTTTTTCTTACGAAATGGACAAAATTACTTATTGGACTAGCAAGATTTGATGTTTATCATGTTCTTGAAATTTCTTGGGCGTTAAATTTTTTTCACTCGTTAACACACATCAGTTTACCTGGCAAGTCCCATAAATAACTATTATTACATATTTACACATTTTTTGTAGGCTTAGAAGTATAAAATATCCTAAAACAGTATTACGGTTTTAAAAAGAAATCCCTATGTGAAGATTCTGAAATCACCTGTCCTTTGAAAGATCACGAGAGAAAACCGAATAGCAATTTATAGCTAGAAGTGAAACAAAAAGCAACATCTTATTTGCGCGTCCATATGATTTTTTTGTACTCACTCTTATTAAAAATGTTTAATCTTCTATTTCCTATTTTCTTTTGGTCTTATGTTTGTTGCAAATATAAGAATGCTAAATAGAAAAAATGTTCTAAAAAACAAGACCGCAAAGTAATGGCTTTGAAATTTGAGTATCTTTGCATGACCATGAGAAATAACTGAAGCGAATAGACCCTTGTTACTTAAAAAAGTGTAAGCAATAAGAAAGAATATCTCGGAAAGTATTAACGCCGCACTGACGCGCGCGCGCGCGCGTGTGTGTGTGTGTGTGTGTACCCAAGGTATGTTAGGATATATAATGTAATTTACGTCCTCCAACGTTGTCATATCGGACGATGAATGTTCCATGATGCTCAAATGAGTTACCCGACATTCGTCTTTCAGGATAAGGAAATCCCCCGGAAAACCTTATCCAGATAACTCGCCCTGACCGAGATTCGAACTCGGGACCTCTTGAACATGAGGCAAACATGCTACTACCACGCTACCCAGATATGATTACGCGAAAACTATTCAATTTGCAATTTTACTTGTATATGGTAAAAGGAGACAAATGACAAAACTATTTAAGTTACTCATATACCTATCAATGTAAATGAAAAGTAACATGTTTAATATGCGTATAAAAATAAATAATAACCCATGGCGTGACAGCCCACAAAGGGCCAAGGCCTACCAACCCGACTGCCGGCCTCACGCAAGATAGAGGTGGGCGATCATCCAACCGATACGGGGAGGAGCTGTGGGCAGCAGCTTGGCATCACCCAGCAGGAAAGTTGGCTTTCTTGACCATAATATGCGTAAAGACTTGTGAAATAGTTGTGCAGTCCCATGTCTGCACGAAGTACATTATTTTCCTGTTTTTGTTGTTGTTGTTTTTTTTTTTATTTACGCCCTCCAAAATTTAGTCATATCGGACGATGAATGAAATGGGTGAAATGAATGCTCAATGCGTCCGGAGTCCATAGAGCTTAGAGTTACCCAACATTTGTCTTTCAGGATAAGGGAAAAACCCCGGAGAAAACCTTATCCAGGTAAGTGACCCTGACCGAGATTCGAACTCGGGACGTCTTGAACATGAGGCAGACACGCTACCATCTACGCTACCGAGGCGGGCATTTTCCTGCTGTAATGTCCTATTTGGTATACTAATGGATTCCAAAACCAACACAGAAATCGGAACCGGCGTATATGGTAACAACATCAATTCTTCATATAGTTCGGGGAAACATGCTACTGTTTTCCAAGCGAATATATTTGCTATTTTAGCAAATATTCGTTAAGTATTCAAAAAGACTTCAGGGTAACGAAAAACAGATATCACTCTACCAGTATCAGCTGGCCAGTATCACTCTCAAAATACGCTGAGCAAAATAAAGACATTTTTATCTCTGAAACAATGCAGTCACTATTATTTTTAGTGCATTTGCTATTGCAGAAAGCTACAGCATTGGCTCGCTTTGACCTTTTGTTCGCCCTTCTGATTCTATTAAATAGATCGCGGACCACTTCTCGTATGGAATATAAACATCAATGTAATTGCAGTTTCCTAAAGTTTTGTTTTTAAATGAATAATTCATACTAACATGTATAATAGGCTGCAATGGAGCCAAAAATATCCCTCTCTCTCTCTTTCTCTTTGTGGGGGCGTATCTCTTTCACGCAAGGCTGACCAAACCTATTGTTCCGAAACTTGGTTTAAAATGTACCTTAAGCTCATTTATGAAAATAGTTCATATGGGTATCTTAATGATTTTCCCTAAAGAGGTAGGACCATTTCCAGACGAAATATTATTTTCTTTTTTAATTCATATTTGGTGAGTCTGGCATCCATTAACCGAGTAGACCATGTCTAAGTGGATGAAATGGTGATAAGGGAGCCGCCGTTGCTTCTGAATTTCACTCCACAGGACTTTTTTTTTTTTTTTTTTTTTTTTTTAGTGACATACTATGGCGGTCTTTTTTAAGCACATTTAAAAACCGGCGATCTTGGGAGCAATAGACCGGCACTTAACCAAATGAGCCACAGGCCGACAAATGAAATAGATGAAATGATGCTCAAATGAACCAGGAGTCCACAAGATATTTACCTTCTGGGGAAAATACCCTAAACAAAGTTTAAATTCCTATTTCTGTCTTTGCTACCCTCACCTTCAGAGATGGGTCTTTCACTTATTTAATTTTCGATGTAAAAAGTTATAGAAGAGATATCTTTAAGCACGTTTCTGACAATTTAAATAGAATGAATTGATGTTACAAGAAGAACGTGTGCATATCTTTTATATGCTGATGATGTAAAATTACATAGGAAAATTTATAATGTTAAAGATATAATAAAGTTACAACTAGATCTGGATAATATTTATAAATGGCGCTTGGAAAATAAACTTCATTTCAGTGTTATGAAATGTTCCTTTATTATATTTGCCAGAAGCAAGCTCTACTTAAATTCTAAATATCATTTAGACAATTTTCCATCAGATAGATTGAATTTCATCAGAGGTTTAGGTGTTGTCATGATCCAAAACTTATCTTCCAATCAAGAAATTACAATTATAGCCAACAACTCTCTTAAAAATTGGGAAAATTCTATTTAGAATCTCCAGGGATTTGTAAGAGGTTATGTTAATTTTATACAAAAACTTTGTTCTAATTTAGAATGCCTCATTTGTGTGGTCAACTATGTTTAAATGTCATAACAGTCAGCTGGAGAAAATTTAAAAAAGATTCTGAGTTATTTTTACTACAAAACTCGCAGCGTATTCACTTAAAATCAATGTATTCCATATTTCCAGTTGCTCAAGGAATTCAAAATAATATCACTCTCTGATCGTAGAATGCTGATCAATTATTTCGGTATAAAATTTATCAATGGTTTGTATGTAGCAAAAAATTGCTTGTTCAAATCAATTTTAATGCCAGTATTACAAATTTCAGAAACCGTCAATTATTTCGTTTAGAACACCAAAAATATCATCGCACAAGAATTTTCCTATTTTAAGGTTAGATGCCAAATACAATGAACTCTCGTCTGAAACAGAACTAGATCATTGTTACCTCTACAAGCAGTTCAAGGAATAAATAAATATAGGAATTAACACAGTTGTGTTATTTACGCTCTATGTTTTATAACAGTTCCCAATGTCTTGTCTTTAGTTTTTTGTATTCTTCTTTATGTTACTTCTTGTATTTAAATTTGTATGTCTTAAGTCCCAGTTTTTTGTATTGTGACTTCGTAGGTTCGTGGAATTAAAAGCCCGAGTTGCAGATATTCCAAATGTTATTTCCATAGAAATACGCTGTTCAATTTTCACGTAACAACATTACGTCACATACACACCACAATCTACCAAGATCGATGACAATAACAAACAGCGTTCTGATTACATCAGCTCTCTTTACAACACTCTACAACTGTTTACTGCTTACGACTGTTCGCGACTGACTCTTGGTCGTCGCCTTCTTAAATACCTCATTGATAAATTCTAGATATTTCCGGAACAATAAAGAAACCGAATAATCTATCTCCTTCCAGAAGCGTAACTTAATCTATGTCGGCAAGTCCTTTATCTCAGCTATCTTTATTTGCCGGCTCTTTGTGTACACTAGCCGCGCTATCGTAGATAACGGCTTCGCGACAGTATTATATTTTGCATTGCCCTTTTTCTTTCCTTTTACATTTATGTTTATATTTAAGCCAAGTTTGTATAATTACTGTATGTAGCTAAACTAATTGGAGCATTGCTCTGGTGTGCTAGAAATATATAAATACATACATAAATAAGTAAATAAATTACTATAATAAATAAAATAAATAAATGTCAAGCAGTAACAGTAAGAAACAGATTGCTTTCAATTTATTACCGACACAGAGTAGGGACATAAGTTTGTGTACTGTTAAACCTTTCATGCTACAAATTCTAATAACATCCCAATAGAAGTTTTCTCGCGGGTTTTTATAACATTGATATTTATGTTACACAGGGCGGGAGGAAGGTGTTGAAGCAAGAGTGAAAGAAAGAGAGAGGAACAGAGAGGGAAAGTGAAAGACGTATGGGGTGGAGCTAAGGGGCAGAGCGAGGAATTGAAAGAAGTAGGGAACGATCTCCAATATAAAGCAATGATAGGAACAAGGTTGCGGTTGCTGCAGTAAACGACTGTTTTACTCTGCTTTAGCACCTAATTCACTTGGCCTTAGCAATAATATGTAGTGCCGTTTTACAAAGAGCTGAAATCGTATAAAATAACACTTTTTATACAGTCACTGCTAAACATGTAGGATGTATAGACATTCATTACAAGGCATATAAACAAAATATTAAATATAGGAAATGTAGGAAATATACTAATGATGATGACAATAAAAGTAATAATAATAATTTTGACACAAAAATAAAATTGAAACCTAATATTAGACATTTACTTATGGTAAATACGTAAAACATGAAGCTATTGACACTGAAGAAACAAATGTATACAAATATAATGATTTGTAACATTAAACTTCACTTATCTTATAAGAAATGATGAAAGCTTTCTTATTAATTGATGAGGATCGTGATTTCGTGAAATAATTCTTCACATGGTCAAGTGAAGCCTTGACAACGAGGTTGTTTGAGTCTTGAACTGACCATGTGAAGAATTATTGCACAAAATCGTGATCCTCAACGATTAATAAGAAAGCTTTCATCATTTCTTATAAGATAAGTGAAGTTTAATGTTACAAACCATTATATTTGTATACGTTTACTTATGATTATTGGTTTAATGCTCGATGTATATGAAAAAGCTTGTGGCACATATAGTATTTTTGTTGTTGTAATTTACGTCCCCCAACGTTGAGTCATATCGGACGATGAACGAAATGGGTGAAATGATGTTCAAATGAGTCCAGGGTCCATGGAGCTTAGAGCAACCCGATATTTGTCTTTCAGGATAAGGGAAAACCCAGAAAAGCCTTATCCAGATAACTCACCCTAATTTAGATTCGAACTTGGGACCGTTGAAACGTCTTTCAGGATAAGGGAAAACCCCAGAAAAACTTTATCCAGGTAATCCACTCTAATCGAGATTCGAACTCGTGATCTCTTGAACGTGAGGCAGACACGCTACCATCTACGCTACCGAAGCGGGCGCACATATGGTAAGTATACTCCTCCACAGGAGAGAAAGTCTCCGAGGGGCGAGACGCAGGGGGTTGGCCGAAGGTCCCCACACCCTCCCTGGACAGGTTTATGACACCCCATGTCAGTACAGTTACAGACCATTTAAAAACATTCTGACGGCTTCTACTTTTGTGAATGAATCTCCCCGGCTTTAATGTACAGAGTGAATAGGGCGCCTGTTTTTTTAACGGTCTGCTCCTTGTATAGCAAGCGTTCTCTGCCACACACATTCGATGTCCTTGTTCCACAGCACATTCCTTACAGGGATTTTCTTTGCGTTTCTATACTTTGCGTTGTTTGGTTGAAATAATTACACGCGAACAACTTTTAACCATTTTCTTTGTACGGTTTAATTAATACTTTATTCAGCAATCCATAGTTTTAAAATACGAGGCTCTAAAGCTAGTAACTGAAAACTTTTCTCTCTGTATTCGTTGATTTATTCCTATAATCTCTGCTTCTAATCGACCTGGTATCTAGGAAGCCTATTCTCAAACACTTTCTTGTTTGCAATTATATACTGTAAACATAATAAGATTTGGTAATCTATACATTCAAAATATAAAACGAAAAGGTACAAGTATAATGACACATAATGCGAGATGAACAGGCATAGGAATTCTTAAGCAGTTAGCTTTAAGTTGTCTATAGTAAACACCTGAAGGGGGATACCTAGAGGCAGTAAATTTCAGTCTGAGTGGTATCTGCCAACGCCAAAGGACTGCACTAAAGTTGAGATAATTTGTTATTACTAGAGCCCGAATTTTTAGGTTCTAGCATATTGTGACTTTGTGAGTTCAGAGAATTAAAAGCCCAATTTGCAGAAATTCCAGATGTTCTTTATTTACTAGAAATACACTTTGGTCAACCCTTACAGTATCAGAATTACGTAACATACACAAAAACAGCCTTCAAGGTCGTCTGCCACACCCACAAACAAAGAGTTCACTTTCAAAACACAGCTGTACGCACACGAATCCAATTACGACTCTCTCTCTCTCTCTCTCTCTCTCTCTCTCTCTCTCTCTCTCTCTCTCTCTGGCGATCCGCGGCTTAGCTCGCCGGCCGCAACAAGGTATTTAATTAACAAGGTATTTAATTAACAAATTTCAATGTATGTATATTGGCTTCAAGCTTTCTGAAGAAGAATTTCGTTGCACCTATAAGAACGTAAATGAGCATTTTACACCAAAGATACCCATACAGCTGTATTGCCTTTCTCAAATAAAGAATGTTATTTTCCCATTGAGACTTACTATAAAATAATTTCCACCACTACGTACCTGAAGCATTGGGTCGGAGTTACTTCAAGTTACTATTGTTAGATGCAGCCCTTACATAAATTAATACACATTTTTGTTTTAAATAACAAGCCTGCCATTGAATAATGCTCTAGACATCATTGATGATGTATCCGAAAAAGAAATACCTGGATCACAGCGAGCTATATTTTCGTTTAAACTGTAGAAGATTCTTGAACACAATTGTAGTTTTAAAGATGTAAAGTCATAAAGTAATACAGGTAGCAAAGTAAAAGTAAAATTACCATAGAACCTGCTGCATAACATCTATGCCGTACCATTCAAGACGTCATGTTACTTTTTAATAACTAGTTCTTCATACCAGAATGAGTTGCTAATAAGAAATCTTTTAATATAAAATATTTGGATGCGTAATTGCCGTCAAAAATTAACCTGCAAATAAAACAGTAAAATATATTCTCCATGGCTTTTTGGTGGATACCTTTCATAAATATCAACTTTTACATAATGAAAATTAACTGCTCTTCTACACTAGTCTTGGGAAAGGTTTGGATAGGCAGAAGCAGACTGAAAAATTCAATGCCCTAGTCGGGATTTGAACCATGGAACTTGTGGTCTCCGTCCTACTGCTATTGAGCTACCATGGTCAATGGTTAAGAACAGTCGAACTGAGACCGAAAGATCCGTGGTTCAAATCCCTGCTATAGCATTGAATTTTTCAGTCTGACTCTGCCTATTTAAACCTTGCCCTACACACGGCTGGTGTGGAAAAAGCAATTAATTTCCATGAATTTATCTAATAGTGGTCCAACTATGAAGTCTGTGACTTATAGGATAGTAAGCCGCCACAAAAGGTATTGTATCTCACTGTATATGAGATTTTCTAGTAGTTTACCTGGAAAGATAAGTGTTTTATATAATAGTTCATAAATCTCAGGAAACTAAAGAAACCTAAAATTAGTTTTGCGTAATGATCCACGAAGCAAACCTTCCCCTTCTCAGTGTGTCTGCCTTACATTCAAGAGGTCCCGAGTTCGAATCTCGGTCAGGCTGAGTTACCTGGATAAGGTTTTTCTGGGGTTTTCCCTTATCCTTCAAGACAAATGTCGGGTAACTGTAAACTCAATGGACCCTGGACTCATTTGAGCATCATTTCACCTAATTCATTCACCGTCCGATATGACTTAACGTTGGTAGACGTAAAAAAAGAAGAAAAAAAAACATTCTCCATAAAAATCAAATTTTTTAAGCATACAATGTACACAAAATAGAGTTTATTGCACCTCAAGATCCGGGCTCTAGTTGTCACTTACTTGTGACCTCTCTGTTTAGAGTAGACAGTTCCTGTCTTCCTTCAGAGGAGTAATCTAACTACCTCGAGTCTTTCTTCCATACTAAACCATAAAAATCCATCCTTAACCCATCGTAATAACAGAAAATCCTTCCTGCGGTTAAACCCAATCCTGGGTGGGCACGCAGCAAAAATCTTCGGGCTGAACACAGCCTGTCAGTATCTTGTGTGTGTGTGAGTAGACAGTTCTTCCGAGGTTGCAGGTTCAACCCCGGCGGAAGGTGATGGACTTTTTTGGACATAACAATCCTTAATATGGCTTTCATCCAAAGGGAAGTAAAGCCGATGGGCCCGCTTCTAGATTTAGGGTGCATACAAGAACTCCAAGCCTAATAAAGAGGCCTTGAGCAAAATTAAGTGGTCTTTCATGTCCAATATGTAATGTGGAGCAGTTAAGAACTCTCATAAATAGAAAAGTGCCTCCTAAAACTCTTGATTGTTTTCTTAGTTAATTATTAACTTGAATTAAATTACCGAAAGACTATCGGCATTACTGGAATATTGAAGATAAGTTACCTCTTCCCGTTTAAGCAGATATAAAATGCATCTTATTGATTAGAGCTAACGGCAGTGAATTCCTTTGACAGAACTTCACCAACATTTTCCTAATACAAGAAGCAATCTTATTAATTGCTTTTAAACGGTCGTTTTCAAAAAACAGTAAGACATTATAATGTTATCAATAGAAATTTAGATAAATACGTCATACTGAATAGAAACTCGAGTTGCTACAATTCCGTTAGGAAGGTTTAGAGAGACAGAGCATTTGTAAAGCTCTGCAGGCACCAGATGTTTGCCACTCTGTTATTAACTAGTTTCAATGCGACATGCTGACTTTCTCAATGGCTCAGCTACCGGGAAGTAACGGGGTCTTTCTCCCGAGGAATCGCTCGTCCAAGAGAAAAGCTCTGCTGATTAAATTTCCATCACTGCGACAAGAGGGGACAGAGTCTACCGTTCTAAATCACTTTCTTAATCAGTAGTGCCTTTCATATCGGGCTTTAGACCCAAAACAAAAGTTACTTCAAGCTCCATTACTGCTAAATGTGTACTCAGTAGTAAAATAACCATTGTAACAGAAATATAACTATTATTAATACTTCACACAATATTCTTTGAGTACTGCATTACCTTATTCTTTTAAAATTATAATTCTATGGAGAAAACTGGAAGATACGACGTTCTTCCTCAGCCATATACAGGATGTGACGAAAAGGTTTGTTAAAACTTTGGGAAAACATTTGTTGCATAAAGAGGATAAAAAAATGTTATATGAATATAGGTTAGGGAACTGTTTATTTCCATGGTAGAGCCATTTTTCTACAACTCTGCTTACAGTTTGACATATATAATATGTAGCTGTTCTGTACTATAAGCCCACAACAGAACAGTGGCTTAATTGTACAGTGCTAAACATTCGCTTTTGCATCTAGTTAAATTAGATGTATGTGATGCATTTCATCTTTGTGATTATTGTGATACAATACATATTGTTGTTCTTCACTTAGGGATTAAACATTTCTGCTTGTTCCGTCTTGGCATTCCATAAACTATTCCCATCATCTTCTAGAACGTCCTACATCACTTCTTCCACGAGAGTTGTATGTTCTTATTAAAACCGGTACTCTTTCATCGTCCATTCTATTCATATATTCTTTCCAGTTCTGTATATTTTCTTCTATTTTGTCCTGCAATTTATATATGCCTAGCTCCTCTCGATTAGTTTCATTTCTTATTAATACTCGTCTAATACAATCTTTAAGGGTATTGGGTAGCTATTTTTACCCAGAAAAGGCTAATTTTTACCAATATTAAAATTTGAATGTATAGAAAACTAAACTTTATCAGAAATTAAAATTCGGTATAATTAATGTATAAGGATGTGTGGATTTAACTACTGTAAAAGGGGCATAAATCACACCGTGTGTGCTAAAAAAAATATTGAACCCTATAGGTCCACTTTACTTATAGGAATTTAAAGCTACATGCACCAAGTTTTATCCTAAATAACCTAAGGTACAGTTTTATAATATCGGCTAAATAAAAATCACATATAGTTTATACTATGCACATGAAAAATTAATTAGTTTTGAGTAAAAAAAAAAGATAATATTTTCAAGGATTGAATATTTGCTTTCATCCATTTTATAAATCACATGAGTTTAAATGTTAGCCGAATGTGTTCAAAGTACATTGATAAATAACCACTACAAATTTTGTGTCAATATATTTTATAGTTTGTGAGAAACATGCACCTAAAGTATGAACAATCAAGGTTTTGGGAAATCACGTTCAAAGATTAAGCACCATTCTCAGGAAGTGCGCGTATCATTACGCCGCCATGTTTAAATTGACGAATTAAAGGACTTTAATACGAGCTGAAAACCTATGTTATATATCATTTTAAAGCTGAAAAATTATATAATTTTTAACATTAAAAACAAAAACTGTATTTTTTGAAACCTATCGACCTACCAGTGCCCTTAACTTTTCTTAAGAACCTCATTTCTGTTGGCTGTATCCACATATCTGCTGAAATTTGTCAGCCAATGCCTAACAGTACATTGTTAGGAATTGGTGTTCAGTTCATGCACGATGGAGCTGCTTCTCATTTCAGGCTTTCTGTCCTTCGATTTCTGAACAGGCAGGTTTCCTGGTAGATGGATAGGAAGATGTGGACCAATTCCGTGGCCTCCATGCTCGCCTGGTTTAGACCTACTAGAGTTTTATTTGAGGGGACATTTGAAATCTCTTGTTTATGCAACTCCAGTTTCAAATAGGTGTGCAGACTTGTCGTGCTTGTGTTGTTGAAAGATGCCAGACAATACGAAAACCTCGAGGCCTAACTCAGCGCATTAGGGAGTCCATGCAAAGGCGGTTTGACCAATGCATTTGAACTAATGGAGGCCATTTTGACCATGTTCTGTGATTTCCTGTTTTGGTTATGGCGGAAATAAGAAAAATTGCAGAAGAATTAAAATTAGATATTATCTGTATTCAAGAACCGTATGTGGTAAATTCCAAAATTCCATATATGCCGTTAAGATCCCGACAAATCTTATCTCAGGAAAAGGCAATGGCAGCAATAGTAATTTTCAAGCAAGATTTGCAAATAGTAAACATAGCGCAATTTCTGGATACGCATGTTAATTGCATTGAAGTTATAACAAAGTATGGAAGTTTTATATTGGCAAATTATTATTTTCAATATAGTTTGGATATTGAACCCTTTCTATATAAATTACAAAATATTCATAATAAATTCAGAAATAAAGAAATCATGCATGTATGTGATTGTAATGCAAAATCAACTTGGTGGTTCAGTAAAAGACCAGATGAAAGAGGGGAGAAACTGGAAGAATATATCTCGGAATTAAATTTATATGTAATAAATAAAGATGGTAATCCACCAACTTTTCAAAATAGAGCAGGTGCTGAAGAAAATATATATATTACTTTAGCGTCAGCAACAGCGGAGAAGAAGATTAGAAATTGGTGGGTCACACAGGGTCAGACCACAAGTGATCATAATTTGATTTATTTTGATTATATATTGAATGGGGAAGTAATTCAAGAAGAACATGAAATAGAATTACGTTATAATTATAAAAGAGCAAATTGGGATAAGATGAAGCAAGTATTTAAGGATTTAAATTTACAGTATACGGGAATATCAGTGGATTTGGATGCAATAAATTTAACACAGGCAATAAAAGTAGCAGTATCAAAATCCGTTCCAAAGATAACAATTTATAATAATAAGGATAAAATAAAATGGACAGATAGATTGCAGAAGCTGAGATCGTTAGCAAGGAAATTAAGAAGAATATATCAAAAATCAAACATACATACGGAAAGAGAAGAGAACTTAAAGAATTATAGGGAGGCCAAACAAAAGTATAAACAATTATTAGAAGACACCAGAAAACAACATTGGGAACAGTTCGTTGAGAATAATTTAAAACAAGATGTCTGGGGACAACCGTATAAAATTATTATGGATAAAATTAAGAAGCCAGAAATCTTAACCACATTAGATAAGGGTAATGGAGAGATGACAGAAAGTGGGAAAGAATCGGTGGAATTGTTATTACATACGTTATTGCCAGATGATAAAGAGGAAGAAGATGATGATATTCATGTTGAAAAAAGAAACCAGATGATGTTGCAGTATACAGGAAATCCTGTTTATCCCTTTGATATTACAGAAATAAAATTAATTCTGCAGAAGTTAAAAAAGAAGAAGGCACCTGGTCCAGATGGTATTATAAATGAAGTCTTGTATAATCTACGAGAAGAAATTGTCTTGTTTTTGTGTTTCTTGTTTAATGATTGTTTGGCAAGAGGGAGATTTCCAAACTTGTGGAAGGAGGCAAAGGTTGTAATTTTGTGCAAAGGAGCAGATAAGGACAGAACGCAACCAAAATCTTTCAGACCAGTATGTTTATTAAATGCTATTGGCAAGATCTTTGAACAGTTAATATATAAAAGAATAATGGAAAATAGGTTGATGCTGGGTATGAATAATAAACAATTTGGTTTCAGAAAGGGATATTCAACTGAGGATGCAATATTAAAAATTCAAGAAACAGTGTCAAAAAGCCAAAAGAATTATGTAATTGGATTATTTGTGGACATATCGGGCGCTTTTGACAATTTATGGTGGCCGTATTTTTTCGGCATTTTAAAAGACAAGAAATATTCAAGTACTATTTATAATTTATTAAAGGATTATTGTTCCAATAGAGAAGTATTCATTGGTGGATCAAATTTTGAAACTAGGAAGAAGATAACCAAGGGTTGCCCTCAGGGTTCTATCTTGGGGCCCCTTTTTTGGGATATTTTATCAGAAGATTTATTAGAACTACTGGAAAGAGATCATAAGGTTTTGGATGTAATAGCGTATGCTGATGACATAGTCATAATGATGGATGGACAGAGCAGACTAGAGCTAGAAAATAAAGCAAGAGAAGTTACAAATACATTATCAAATTGGTGTTTCAGAACAAAACTAAAAATTGCACCAAACAAGTCAAATTATGTGCTTTTTAAGGGAAATTTAAAGCGGGATCCTACAGTGAAGATAAATAATCAGAACATTAAACGGGAAAAAGAGATGAGATATTTGGGTATCATGATAGATGAAAAATTTCATTTCAGAAAACACACGGAGTATATTAGGCAGAAAACAGAGAAAATAATGCTAAAGCTAGCAAGAATAACCAATTTAAATTTTGTACTTCCATTGCGTAACATACAGATATATCATAACACCATTTTTGCTTCAATTATGACGTATGCGGCAGCAGTTTGGGCAGAAAGGATGGATGATGTGCAAATAAGAAGATTGTTGAGAAGAACGCAAAGAAAAGTATTATTACGTCTGACAGGAGCTGTAAAAACAACACCAGCTATGGCATTGCTAGTAACAACGGCCATTTGGCCGATTGATTTATTAATAAGATTGAAGGGCGCAAAATTTTGGGCGAAAAAAGGAAACTTAGAAAAAGTTTATAATATAACTGGAGTCAGAACAAACAAATCTTGGGTGATTAAAAATAGTTTAAAAGATAAATGGCAAAAAGAATGGACAGAAAGTCTAGAAGGTAGAAGAGTGTTTGAAATTTTTCAGAACGTCAAAGAGAGACTAAAATTGAATTTTATTCAACCAACAAAGGGATTTATACATTATATAACAGGACACGGACCTTATAAGACCTATTGGAAGAAAATCAATAAAACTGAAAATGATATATGTGAATTATGTAACAAACAAGATAATCCTGAACATGTAGTATTTGAATGTGGAAGATATGCAATTCACCAACAAGAAGAGAGGCATGCGCTAGCAGGATATATCGTATATGACATAATTCGAGATCAACAATTAGTAAATAAATTACAAGTTTTGACTAACTTTGTAAGTAAGAAAGCATGGGAGGTAAAAATATTCAAAGGAGAAAGAGTTGATAATAGGCGAAGAATAGTACAAGATCCAAGAAGGAGTTCTAGAATACAAAATAGGATAAGACGGGAAGAATTATTGAATAATCAAACAATGGAGTTGACTGCATGGGCGGCGGAGGGAGAGAGTGATGGCGGAGGCCATGGTGGACTACAGAATTAGTAGATTTAGATATAGATTTAGGAAATAAGGATTTTGTAATTTTCATAGTTGTTTTCTATTGTTTTTTGATTTTTTGTGTTTATTTCTGTTATTTTATTTCATTTTAGTTTTGTAGAGTAGTTTTCTGAGAGATTTGTATAATTATAACATTTGTAAAGATTTTATGGAAAAATAAAGAGAAAATTTGGATACATGCCCCGGTATAGTTGTCTAGGTGCCGGGGTAGAATATTCAGATTTTATTTATTTATTTATTTATTTATTTCCCACTGTTCTGTCATTGAGTTTTTTTGTACAGGTTTCAGTTGTAGAAAAAGTGCTCTAATAAGGAAACAATTTCTGGACTTATGCTCATATGAAGGAGAAAGAGGAAGGGGAAGAAAACAGAAGCTCTCTAGGGATTACAAAATATAAATACAGGGTTCAGGCAAATACACAAGTTATATCAACCTTTCTCATAGTTACTTTGTCGTCTAAAAATGCTCAGTCACATAGGAAATTTAACGCAAATGAAACACGAATACAAAAGCTCGTCAACGGGCTAATAAATGGGGCAATTTTCTAACGCCAAAACTTGCCTCTAAAGTTTTATTTTCGCATAAATGATACGAGAGAGCAAAAAAGCTTTAGAAGACAAACATACTAAATGTAACGGTGAAACAATTTTTATTGAAGGTAGTTGATATTTGAAATTAAACATTGCTAAAATACACTTTCTGCTCTTCTAAAAGTATATTTAAAAACAAACAAAATAAAAGATCAGAGAAAATTGAATGGAAAACAAAAGGGAAAAAGAAAGAAAGAAAAAAAGGAGACGTGACAGTGGTATTGTGAATATTGTATATCAGACCCGCAAATTTGTTATTCTCCTATCCCCTCCCCTTCCATTGCCGTGTGTTGCGGGTGGATGTACTTTATGTTGACGCAGTGCTGAGAGAATAGTAGTGACATGCAAGATAGACAAACCGAAGAACAAAACAGGGTTAAACCTTGTGTCACCTCAGTCACCTGGGTGTGCGGCTGATTCAATATATTATTATTCCAATCTTTCTCTTTTCAGGTCTCTCTTTTGCTCGAAGAATAAGAACAGCACCTTGGTAAACTACATATGTAAGCTATAATTAATAAATTTCATTAGTCTATTTTTCTAGACCTGTGGATACTTATTTATAGCTCTGTGTTTTCTATTCTTAGATGCCAAGCAGTTATTACACGGTATAAACGATTATTCTGACGTGTTGCACTAATATGACTTTCTCTACTCTTGTACAAATTCTTCTTACTAAAGCTTCTTCCTCTATTTCCTGTCACTCGAGACAAATATTTACAAAAATTACCTTATTACTATTTTTTCTAGGGCTTAGAGGAATATTGAAACATGCATTAGGATATACGCGATGGCCAGGTCTTTAAGAGAACAGTTGGTCGCTATATGACCGGCCGCGCCGTGGCTCAGTGGTTAGACCGCTTGGCTCTCACCAAGGCGGCCCGGGTTCGATCCCAGTCGACCGCAAAGTGAGATTTGTGGTGGACAACACGGCGCTGGGCGGGTTTCCTCCGGGATCTCCAGTTTCCCCCGCCATCTCATTCCACCAGTGCTCCATCTTCATCTCATGTATCATCAGTGTCACCGCCTGCGGTGCCGTATGTAGTAAAAGCGGGCGTTAAACACTACACACGCTATGTGACCTTTGAAAGTCCATTCTCTTTGCTTAGCCAAAAACTTAAAGATGAATAACGACTTCTCAAATGAGAAAAGATATAAGTATTGGAAAATTCACACAAATAACAAGAAACATCTCGGAATTGGTTCACTCCACAGAAATTGTGTATTTTAACGAGGTGTCTATATTTTTTGTGATGCCGTTTTGTCTGTCTTGTGGTTTCCCAACTAAGTAAAAATCATCAAAATGAAGAG
Source organism: Mantis religiosa (assembly GCA_030765055.1). Taxonomy (NCBI): domain Eukaryota; kingdom Metazoa; phylum Arthropoda; class Insecta; order Mantodea; family Mantidae; genus Mantis; species Mantis religiosa. The sequence goes on along the minus strand of CM060954.1, from coordinate 100,942,538 downwards.
AACTTTGAGGAAATTCTCAGAAAAGTCAAGCTAGCCATTTCATTTGTCATGAGAATATATTAAACATGTATTTCAATCAAAACTTTCAGGTCATTTTTGAGAAAATCAACATTTTCCAAAAGAGTAGCTTGGGATGAAGAGATTTTCTTGAAAATCTTTATGGTACATCCTTGGAAGATGCTGAACTTAATTACCAAGTTTGGTATTCAACCGACATATCGGTTTTAAAGGCACCAATGCCCTTTGAGGTTTTGCTAAAACCACATTTTATTCATTTCGTTTTATTGTTTTGCAATTCATACATACAAGTTCCTTTTTCTAAAAATGCTTTTTGTTATTTTTATTCAAAGATCTCAACGGGTATGTTCTCACTGAAATATCAGTATCGAATTTCTGGGTGGAATGCACCACTTTCTATACCTATGTACGTAGTAAAGAAAGTAAAAGCAGACGAGTTTACAAAGTTCTGTTATTTATAATAGCCGAAAGGCTGGAGATTAGGTTACTTGTTTTTCGTGTTATTCTTTAATTTGTTTCAATAAGCACTATTGTATATAAGTTTATAGATTTCTTATCAGAAAACTATATAAGAGTATAGCAAAATGTATACAAAATAGTTCGGGTACATTTCTGCATTGCAAAATCTGATGTGAAATTTCGAGTGGTGAGAGTCTGAGCTCGATCACATTAAAGATTAAAATGTCTGTATTATCTGAAACAGGAGCTGAAGTTTAAGAAAAACATAGAGGTATTCAACTATTACAGCTCTGGCTAGTAACCAAGCTATCAACTCCAGGATTATACTATTGTCTTTAACTAATAAATTTGATTCCTAAAAACTACCTACAAGCTTTTTCCTTCACTTTTATTCTCCCAATCATTCATTCAACTGGAGAGGGACTTCTTTGAAACAGATAAATATACTGTAATACCTTACGTATAATAGTTATTTATGGGACTTGCGAAGTAAATTGATGTTTATTAACGAGTGCAAAAATTTAACGCCGAGGGCTTAATTTTCAAGAACATGATAAATAGCAAATATCGATAGCCTCATACCTAATTTTATCTGTTACCTACCTTTCGACTTGAATTATGAATTATAAAATATATTGCTGTACATTGTAGAAGTCATATGTTTGTTTCTTGTTTTTCAGATAACTAAACAAAAATTGAACATCGGATTAAGCCATTTAGGAGGTAAATGTCTTTTACACCGATTAGAGTAGGCGTTCCTGAAGAAGAATGTGCTTTTTTTTCCTCACAAATTTTAACTTTATTGTTCTGCTTGACCTGCTATATTGAATCTGGTAGAGATAATGCGACTCTCAAGAGATTATTCATGTCTAGCAGTAAAAGGCCTTCTTTTCAGGAACAAACGTATCGCGTAATGATGTGTTCTTTTCTTATGATGATGATGATGATGATGATGATAGTTGGCACTACCGGCCATGTAGGCCCTTGGCCTCCCTAACCACGCTCTTCCATTCTACTCGGTCCTCTGCTCTTCTCCAGCCTTTAACCCCCAACTTCAACTCATCTTCTACATTATCTACCCATCTTTTCCTGGGTCTACCTCTTCTCCTTCTGCCATCAAGCTTTCCTATGACAGTCTTCTTAACTACAATGGTTTCCGGCATTCTCTGCACATGGCCAATCCACCTTATTCTTCCTTGTTTAATTTCCACTACTATATGTAATTGTCCAAAGACACTGTAACTCCAAGTTAGCGCGCATTCGATCCGTCCAATGTTTTCTTATGGTGGTGGTTAAAACATATTATGACTTGCTTTAATATGTTAGGCATAAAATAAAATGAAACGGCTGTAATTTATAGCTACTCACAACCCTTTTACTGCTTTTGGAACTACATGAGCACTTTTGGATATTAAATTCATGTTATTTATCTATTTTTGTTCCCTATGATGATGATGATGATGATGATGATGATGTTTTGTGTTTAAGGGTGTTCAACTACAAGGTTGAAAACAATTGTGGTAGAAGACATGTATAAACCTACACACTAAGTAAAAATATATCTATTAAAACAAATATTTAAAAGAAAAAACAAAACAATACAACACTTAAAAAGGAACTTAGGACAACAACGGATGAAATACAAATATTACTATAGAATATATGTAAATATAAAACAAATGTATATATCTATAACAGTGGCATAAGCCAGCGATAGACTATGAAACAATATATAAAATAACAGACTATAAAAACAAACGACTAAATCCTAAAATTAACTCTAGCGATGTAACCTAGAACTTTTTCCACCGCAGAGTTATTGTCTGTCAGGGTCTCCGCCAAGCTGACCGGCAGCTGCAGAGACTCCCGCAGACCTGTCTGCTAGGCGAATACACGCTAGCAGCACATGACGGACCAAGAGCTCCCGACCACACAGCACGCAAATAGGAGCAGGGACCTTCTTTAACAGGTGACTGTGTGAAAAGAAAAATAGCAGGGCACAATACGCAACCGAGCCAAACTTACTTCCTCCCGACGGGATAAGCGACAGGTCACCCAGTTATCCGGAAGCTCTTTCTCCCTTCTGAGCTTGTTATTACGCAGAGCAGACCACTCATCACGCCAGCGTGACAGCACCGCTCCATGCACAAGCCCAAAGTCTTCCGCGGCGACAAAAGAGATGTTGACACTCGGTTCTATGCTTGCCTCCTTTGCTCCCGAATCCGCCATTTCATTCCCATGCAAGCCTACGTGACCAGGAATCCATGTGCACCTCACGCTAACGCCAGAGGTTTGTAAAACGTGGAGGGCGTCCTGTATACGCTGTACAATAGGGTGTTGGTTGTACAACTCACGAAGGCTCTGAAGTGCGCTTAGGGTATCACTTAGGATAAGACAATCACCTAAATTTCTTCGGCGAACGTGTATAATGGCTTGGTATATTGCACAGAACTCTGCACTATAAATGATGTACTGTCATGTAAACCCAATGTGTAGGGTTCGGTTCCAAGGACATAGGCACATCCAACACCTGCAGCGCTTTTAGATCCATCTGTATAAATTAAAGTACGGTCATAACATGATACAAACTCTAAGAAGGAACTGCGGATACTACACGTGGGCGTCGTAGACTTCCTGTGCACCGTCATCCCAAGATCTACGTGGGATCCTGCACGCAACCATGGAGGATACACTCTTTCGCCCTTGGGAAACATCCTAGGCATTTTATGTGCATGCTTCCTTAGAAGCTCCCGGAACCGAAAACCTGACGGCTTCGGATTTACACGTGTGTTCCTATAACGTCCGTCAATTAAGGTGTCGAAAAACGGTGCAAATGTCGGGTGTCAAGGCATACTATTCAGACCACAGCCGTAATTGCCCAGCAAAACCTCTCGGCGATATTACAGAGAAGGTTCTGCTGCTGCGGCGTAGAGGCTCACTACTGGGCCTTTGGAAATACTCGAATAGCTAAACGAAGCCCAGGGTTATGAACCGTGTATCTCAGGTGTGTCCATACTAATATTAAAATTAATACATATACGGTTTTATTTACATAATTATAACATACAATTTATAAAATCTAAAGCTTTAGAACTTCACCTGTCCTGTATTTTAGTTACTAATCAGTGAAGAATATCTCAGTTAGACTTAATTATTTGAAATGTCTAATATTATTTTATGATTGACACAAGCTCCTTCCACACAATTGGGAGGGAAGTTATCCGATCATCGCTCACTTGGGAATTTTTCTTCCTGAAGTTATTGGTCCGAGAGATACCACATCATCCACTGGCTGACTCAGAGAAATGCGTGTCAATCAAAAAGTAATTTCTCCTTCACTTCAAGTGAAATGTCCAAAGAACCAGAAACATTTACATGTTTTTAGGTCTTCAATACCTGAGTATGAAATGAAGAGATGTAAATTTATAAGCATTTAAATATATTTGAGAACTTTTATGTTAAGCATAGATTTAATAGAAAAAAAAAATGTTGTATTCACTTTACTTTCTCCACGCCTTGTTCAACAAACTATTCTTAAAAATCTTATTCTTTTATCTACTTAATTTATGTTAAGACAAACATTTGTAACAATTTGAATGAGTAGAGCCAGATTGAAAAATTCAATGCTATAGCCGGGATTTGAACCACGGATCTCCCGCTCTCCATGCAGTTGCTCTAAACCACTGAGCTACTATGGCAAACATGTCGACAAGACACTAAATTTTCCAACTGACTCGTATGTTTCCCGATAGACCACTAAAGGTTCTCATATGCTATGAGACACGCACCTTTTGTGGCGACTCGCTATGCTGTAAGTACTTAAGACCCACGCTTTATAGTTAAACTATGGCTCTACTCATCCAAACCTTAGCCTACACACGGCTAGTGTGAAAGAAATGATTATTTCCATCATTTGTAACAATTGTTTTATTACACATTTCCTTGTAGGTACAATCGGAATAGGGAAATGAGGTAGGTTTAAGTGACTGTCAAATATATTAAGAGCTGGTTGCTATGATGACTAGAACTCGTGTTTATCTGCACTATTAAGTACATATGCATGCTTCTATGCATTAAAAATCTGAAAAATATGCTCCAAGAACTTTAAGATGTCCATTTAAAATAAAGTACATTACTTAACTTTCTGACATTTTAGTTTATTGATGGAAATTAATCATTTCTTCACACTAGCCGTATATAGGCTGAGGTCTTTCATAGATAGAGTCAACACGTATGCCAGAGGTTCTACTCCCATTAGTCCTGGGCTCGTAGCACCAAGGTCCCGGGCCTCCTTCGACCAGGGAGTTAACGAGCTGTCCCAAAAGGGCGCCCGGCGCCTCCGTGGGGCTTTCCATAGAGCAAGATCTAGAGACTAAAAAGCCGCCCTCCCCATCTGGTCCTGTGGAATCAAGACGGGATGGAAGTGGATACGCCACTTACGCGCGCCAATTCAAAAATAGGAAGGCTACCGAGATGACCTCGGTGGGGCCGCCTGGTGATCTAGCACACCTTCTACTAAGCTATGCTGGCTAGTACGCGGCAATTAGACTCGTATATTTCCCCGGTAAACCACTAGGGGCTCTCGCATTCGAGATACACCGTCTGTGGCGACTTACTATCGTAAGTACTTGAATCCCAGGCTTCATCATTTAACTCTTATTATTTTAGTTAATTGATGGAAATTATTCATTTATTCACACTAGCCGTATATAGGCGAAGGTCTTTGATAGATTCAACATGAAAAGTTCAATGCCATGGCCGGGATTTAAACCACGGATCTTCTGGTTTCCGTCCAGTCGCTCTAACCCATTGAGCTACCATGGCCAACTTGCCGTCCTGACATTAAATTCTCCATTTGATTCGTATATTTCCCCGCTAGATCACTAGGGGCACACACCGAGGCACACTCTTTGTGTCGACTTACTATTGTAAGTACTTGAGTCCCAGGCTTCATCATTCATCTTACAATAGTAAGTTACCACAAAGGGTGTATCTCGGATGCGAGAGGCCCTAGTGATCTACCGGGGAAATATACGAGTCAAATGGAGAATTTAATGTCAGGACGGCATGGTAGCTCAATGGGTTAGAGTGACTGGATGGAAAGCAGAAGATCCGTGGTTGAAATCCCGGTCATGGCATTGAATTTTTCATGTTGACTCTATTTCTGATATTTGTTATACTTGAAGTAATCAAATCTTAAATTCTTAAACACAGGAACTAATCAATTAATATTTATTAGTCGCTCTCTTAGTCCATTTTAGTATTAATTGTGTTTATTGCAATTATGTTTATGACAATTAATTTCTTTTTGTATATTTTTATGAGCAGCTGTTTGTAGATGTTGCGTAATATCTAACTTTTTGTGGTCGTGCACCTATAACAATGGTATAAAAGTATGGGTTTACTTAGTTAAATATAAGTAATAATCACTAACTTGAAAATCGCAGTGATTTTCAAAATGCTCTGAAAATACAAAAATAAAACTTAAACTTTTAACACACTTATATTTCCATCTGTTGTTAAAAATAGGATTTCTATCACTCCAGTTTCAATCAAATAATCAACTTTAATGCTCTTCTCATTCAGCATTGTAATATTCCCTCTCCTGTTGCTTGCACTTCATAAATTACCACTATTATGTGTTTCAAAAGGGAAGGTGTTTGTCCTTGAGCGCTACTAGGTAAGCAACCAATCGGAGTCCTGCGGTGTTGTCATATTGCATTCCCGCTAAGTGGTGTGTGAGGAGCGCCAACCTCGTCAATCTGTATGAAATACTATTCGCGCTAAGAAAAAAATTCAGATTTGGCCAAAACTGATCCATGTGGAAGGTAGAGAGTAATGTATCTAACATAACCATGAAAACCCCATATTTTTAGCTCAAATAGTTTTTCTAATACAAATAAATAAAACACTATTGCCCTATTATAACAATAAATCGCGACGTAAGCACTGTATGCATATCATTATTGGTTGGCATGTATGGGTGTACGTATATTTGTAATTACTCAGAACTGATACGTAAATATTTGACATGACGTGACAAAAGAATTACTTAGAATAAGCCAATTCGAGCGAGAGGAAACAAATTTCCTGCTGCCCTGGCAGAACGTGTCTGGTCACATTATATCTTTTTTATGAATGGTTCGTAATCTCTATTTACTCTAAAGAGTTGAAAGTGGTTGGTGTGTATGTATCAGAACTGATATTTAAACTACTGCTTGACGTAACAAAAGAATTGCTGTGAATAAATCAAGGTGTTAAATTCGAGAAAGAGCAAACACTTCATTTCCTGTTAACCTGTGGAATGCTGTATGCTTATGTTTATGAATGAATGCTTATTAAGAAGTGTTTATTTACTCTGGAGAGTTCAGATCAATATCATTCAGTTGTTCTTTACACAACAGTAGAGTAAGAGTTAAATAGTGCAATGGCTTTTTGCGGTGGATTTAGTGGCGAGTCAAAAAGGCAATTATTGCGAAGTCAGGCTCGAAGTATTGTTTTTAAGGTGTACACGTTCTTCAAAAATTGGGCAATGAGGAATATAGAAATCAGTTCGATTTCAAAAATGCTCAGTGGCTTACTGCTGAAGCGTGTGGTGTAGGTAAAACAAGTGTGTCCCGCATTTGGATTAGAAACTCAGGTAATTCAAGAACTATAATTATAGTTATAGTATTTAAAAATATACATAATTTGCGAAAATGCTTCTTTCAATTTTGATTTTGGCAACTGCATCATTGTAAAAGTTTGTAAAATGCAATTTTCTTACCCTTACGTCTGCGCCAAGCAGACCTGCATATTGTATGAGTGTGTGAGAGAGAGGGAAATATAAAAAGTGTGGGGTAACATGCTCGCAACGCTGAGTGTGATACGGCAACTGATTAGCTGGACTCCTGAACTCTTCCCAGTTCAAACACACAATAGAAGCACAGTAGTACAAGTGTAAAAGTGAAAATAACACTTTTTTTAATTTTTGGAGATGTTATCGTTGAGGCAGACGTCTTCGTTTGCAGGATTAATACAAACTATATCTAGTTTTTTGATTCAACAAAAGCGCCGAAAATATGAACATTTACCACATGACTGTTGAACACTATATAGTTTAAATTGTTGAGCGGCATATTTTTATAATAGAAAGTGTGGTTGATTGCTACGTTCTCATTTTCCGAACCTTTTATGGATTTGAAAACATAATACCCAAGTCCTACGCAAACAAAACAATAAAATTCTTATATCCTTCTCTTCTTCTTAAAGCATCGGAGTGAAACATTGTATACACTATAAAATTTCTGTAATAAACTCCTTACAATGCAGAATACATTAATTACTTCCTTGCATAAGTTTAACTATCCAGGAATAAAATATACACAGATGCAAAAATCCGAGCTCTAGTGATTTTTCTTTTTAATTTTACGTCCTCGTAACTGAAACTTCGTTATGAGTCCATGACTAGGAGAGAGAGATAGAGAGAGGGAGGGAGCGAGAGAGTGTATAATAACTTTCCATTTGAAATAAAAAGGTAGAAATACTGAAGAATTCACAGCAGTAAAACTACAGGAAAAAGAGCAGTTGATATAAACTGTGCCTTTTTTTTCTGAGGGTATTTGGCACTGCGACTAATCTTGGTGCATTGTACTGTCCAGCAACGCAAAGAAGGTTCCTGAAAGGTATGTGCTGACTTACACAAGGACAGCGAATGTGTGTGGTAGAGAACACCTGCTACACAAGGAATAGAACCGTTAGAAAACACGCGCCCTATTCACTCTGTACACTAAAACCGAGAAGATTCATTCACAAAAGTAGAAGCCGTCAGAATGTTTTTGAAAGGTCTGTAACTGTACTGACATGGGGTGTCATAAATCTGTCCAGGGAGGGTGTGGGAACCTTCGCCAACCCCCCTGCGTCTCAGGCCTCGGAGACTTTCTTTCCTGTGGAGGATAGTACCTTATGTCCCCAAGTAGGGCAGCTCCGGGAGGAAGGATTCAGCGAGGGCGGCCGTCCCAAGGAGCCACTACGGTGCCTACATTTTACTCAGATGGAAACCTCCCCCGGCAGGCCAGGACAAAGGACATTCCCCCGTACTGTGGTTCGAAGACGGTACCAGCAGTCGGCTTGGAACCTGCAACCGAGTTACCGAAAGAGGAAGTAGTTCACTCAGAGCATATCATCTTGCCATGCAGCGCCGAGAGTCCCGCTGACACTTCTACCCTGAAAGAGACCACCAGATGAGAGATAATATGAAATGAAAAGGGACATGAAATGGAGGTATAGGAAATTCGGGGGATGTAATTAACCTACCCAGCATACGCCTGGTGATCCGGGAAACCCCGAAAAAACCATGAGTCAGATAGGTCGGCCATGAGAATCGAACCAGGGCCTCACGAATGCGGGCCACAGACTAAACCGCCTAAGTCATTCCGTACGGTATCCTTGTGCCTTAATGAGATCTACATATTTTTTCAGTTCACTAATTATACAAAAGTTATCGAGAGTAAAGAGGACTTCGGAAGTTATTCCGATAAAATTCAAGTACATTTTATTTGTCATTAAACTATATAAAATATCATAGTTTAATCAACGTCGTTAGAACAATTTTTGTGAAAATAAAATATCTGAGGATAGTTGAGATGGTTTGGGGTAGGGAATTTTCTTCAAAATGTTTGTGTTGTATTCTTGAAAGACACTAAATTTTAAGCCAAATTTGGTATTTAATGAACTATTTATTTGTAGTTGTGCTGTGTTCTGTCTCGCACACACACAGGTATTTTTATAAAACTGCTCTTATTTGGGGGGGTTCAGAAAGTTCCAAAACGAGCATTTCCGAGGAAATTACGATTTAGAATTTTAATAAAATGCAATACATTTTCTATACTATGCACATGTTAGAAAAATGCTCGTATCATTCATTTAAGCAATAGTAATATCAATAGTAATATTTCTGATGAAATTGAATTTGATCTATTGTACCTATGCCCCAAGTGGGACAATGAGGTGGGAGGGGACGGGGGCGACCGAACCAAGGAGACATGACAGTGCAGAGGGCAGGGTCCCTACACTTTACTAGTTGGAAACTCCCTGGCAGGCCAGCACAAGTGACAGCTCACCCGACTGTGGCCCGGAAACGGCCCCACCAGACCGTGCTCGGAGACCGTCCCACCGAAGGAGGAAGTTTTACACAGAGCATATCATCTTTCCATGCAGCACTGAGACTCCCGCCGACACTTATACCCTGAAAGAGACCACCAGAGAAGAGATGATGTAATATTGTAATTGAAGACGAAATGGAGGTACAGGGAATTCGGGGGATGTAATTAACCTACCAAGCATCTGGGGAAATACCCGAAAAAACCCACGGGTCAGTTAGACCGTCCATGATAATCGAACTTAGTCTCCCGAATGCGGATCACAGACGATACCGCTTGAGCCATTCCACTCGGTTTCTGATGACCTTAGTATCGTTAAATATTTAAGACATCAATGCAATAATCTCCCATTTGTATGCATGCTGCCACTACTGGAGCTCAAAATAGGGTTTGGGAAGTGTTCTCCATTCTCATTGGATTTTTAGTTTCTCTTTACATACAAGTAAGTGGTACAAAGTAGTCAAAAATTTGTATTCCATTTAAATATTTGATGTCGAGATTTCACTGAAAATATATTCTGAAAAAACAAGAAGGGATTATTTGAGTTTGACTTGTAAACAGCTTAACTCATACGTGAAAAGTAGCTAAAAGCCAAACTTGGTCTTGGTCTTTCAAGAATAAAATTCTACGAGTTTCAAGAAAATCTCCCAATCAATTGCCCTTTACATGAAAAAGTTTAGAAACATTTAATTCTCTCAAAAATGACTTTGGAGGTTTAGATCCGAATACAATTTTTGTTCATATTGGTAATTTACGTCCTCCAATGTTAAATCATATCGGACGATGAATGGAATGGGTGAAATTATGCTCAGATGTGTCTAGGGTCCATAGAGCTTAGAGTTACCCGACATTCGTCCCTCAGGATAAGCGAAAACCCCGGGAAAACCTTATCCAGATAACTCACCCTGACCGAGATTCGAACCCGGGACCTCTTGAACGCGAGGCAGACACGCTACCATCTACGCTATCGAGGCGGGCTTTTCAGTTTTAAATGTAACATCATATGACTCAAAGATCATCATGAGGTGTTCAATTCCATGACTACTCTTTGCTTTGATTTTTGTGGACTTCGGACAAACGTCTGATCAACTATAGCACTTCATTTTCAGAAGTTGTAACGGTGACTGGTCGGCCACTGCTGACAGATGCGTAGCCTGTAAATTGTAAGCAAGGATGGAGGAGCTGATTTTGGATTCTTCACTCCATCTCTCCTGAATCCCTTCGCAATTTCCTGTCTTTTAGTAATGTTTCAAAATACAGATTCGTCGAACTTTTGTTAAATTACCTGCCATTGTGACACAAAGATTGAAAATAACGAATAAAAAAGATAAAAGTCAAACAAATGGACAAAAGACACACTCAAAAAGCATGTGAGACTTTATAATGAAATACCCAAACAAGTCAATATTACTCATCTTAATTCATCAAATTTATTGATCATACGACTGTATACCTACATATGCCCACCCCTGTATTTATTGATTTTCTGGGAATACTCCCTGAGGTCCTCATCATTCTGAATGAATTTTGCCTAACTGGTAAACCGTAAGAGATCAACCAATCTTACCAAAAGGCTTATTACTTGGTTTGCATCTTGAAATAATTACACTTTCCTTAAATGGAAAGTGTAGCGTTAATTATTATGGTCTCTCTCTCTCTCTCTCTCTCTCTCTCTCTCTCTCTCTCTCTCTCTCTCTCTCTCTCTCTCTCTCTCTCTCTCTCTCTCTGGACCATACAAAGAGAATGCAATGTCAAAGTCATTGTATTAAAACATCTGACTATCGTTTAAAGCCTACAAGGAAATACGCAGTAACAAAAATGTCCAACATATTTAGATAATTACAAAGAGTTGGACGAATATGAGTTTGTAAGAATAGTTTTAGAAGAGTAAATAAAGAAAATCACATGAGTAAAATAAATAAGAGTTTTTAAAATACTATATATATGGATAAGAATTATCCGTATCATTTTTTTATGTTGTAAAACTTGTTTACGCACAAAAACTGCCAACTCTTATCCACTCTCTGCCTTCATTTCATCTTAATATTCCAACGACATTCTTTTAATCTTTTAAATTGAGGCTCACCATTAAATGTTTCTTCATCGCTACACTTCTATCATTCTTAAACTCTCTACTTACTCAAAACATGGACTCCATTATCCCTAGAAATTGAACCTGTACCCTGTGTAATATCTCGAAAATCTCTTAGTTTACACCTATCTAATCTAAAACATAAAATACCCTCTCCCTCTGTTGTTACATACTCTAAATGCAATCTGTCTTAATTATTGTATAAAAGTAAAGATAAAAGCTTATCTCATTCATTGCAAGTAAAATTTATATCTGTTTATCTGAAAATTTGACTAATTTAAAAATCTCACAATTCTACTTCTTTATAACTACATTTGAATTAACTATTTTTTTTTTCTGGTTGATGCTTAACTTTGCTTAGCTCAAATGCTTTTCTTGGTATCTATTGCAACATTTCAAAATACTTTCATGTGACAGTAATTAATACAGTGCAAGTAATTGAATTTTAGAGCAATATTGCAAAGTTATATATATATATATATATATATATATATATATATATATATGTTTTTATTTGTAATTTACGTTCTCCAACGTTAAGTCATATCACGGTGAATGAATTGGGTGAAATGATGCTCAAATGAGTCCGGGGTTCATGGAGCTTAAAGTTACCCGACATTCGTCTTGAAGGATAAGGGAAACCCCTGGAAAAACCTTATCCAGGTAACTCGCCCTGACCGAGATTCGAACTCGGGACCTCTTTGAACGTGAGGTAGACACGTTACCATCTACACTACCGAGGCGGGCAGGCAGAAATTTATTACAAAAGAAAATACAAAATTCGTGAAACCGAGTACGTTGTTTTTATTATATTTTGGGTATTTTTTTAAATTACGCTGTCAATTGCCAGGATCATATTAGCACTGATGAGGTGCCGAAATTTCTTCCCTTAGGACTTATTTTACATGCCAGTAGAACTACTGAGATGATGAGTCGCTCTGTGAGGGTTTGAACCCGTGCGCTTGGGATCACCGTAGCAGCGACTAGCCAAATGAGCCACGCAGACCGACATTTTAAAGGAAGGGTAACCTTGCGGGCAGAAATAGATGCACATTGATGAGATATTTGACATACTTAATGTCTTGTTTATAGGTATATTATTAAGGACGAGTCATTTAGTTCCATATTCTCTATTTTGTATCTATTTATAAATAATTTTACACAATATTTTAAGCGTGCCCGAGCATAAGGTCTACAGTAACAAAGCTGTTTTTCTGACTTTCAGTTTTTTCTTCCCTTCTACTTTTCCAAAATGCCTCACACGATGCAATTTTTATTTAAGTTCTTTTAAATTTGTAAATAAACACTCCTAAACTATAAATATAAAATGTTAGAATTGATTTTGCTTTATATGTTAATATTGGAGGAATGCTAATTAGAATATCTAACCAACATCTGAAAATTAGTGAAAAAATGTTGCTTATCATAAGTTTCTAAAACCTAAAATTTAATAAAAAAATCTATTTCCAACATTTTTACCTAAATATTCGTTAAGAAAAGTAAATATTTGCATTAGTAAAACTTTAATTTTGGTTAATTGTATGAAACATTTTTGTTTGTCATTAAATAATTAATTGAACAAATTATTAATAAGTTGAAAATTATTTATTGAATATCCCAATGAAATGTGGTATAGATTTCAGAGTGTTACTCGCAGAGTATATTTAAAAAGCATTTCCAAGTAAATAAAAGTTTAAGTTAGAGTTATCAGGTACCCTTAACCGTTTAGGGAGCATTTCCTACTGTGGTTTGTGTTTTCCATCATTAAGCAATGCAGTTTTGGAATGTTATGTCTCAATTTTTGCTTCTTATGAAGTAATGCAAGGAATATGTAATATCAAGGCTAACATATGGTCACCTGCTTAGCATATTTTCACTGTACCTAAGTATCCACTGCGAATATGCATCTTTTGAAATCATTTTGGATAATATTTATTAGGATTAACAGAAAATACAAGCAAAAGTTTTTAAGCAAAGCAAATCGTTTTTATAAACGATTATTACAAACAATAGAAAAATAAATTTAAGTAAAGTAAATCAGAAGATTGCAGTACATTATCTCCTCTAATTTTATTTAATGGAATTAAAGGAAAATCAATAAATTGACATTAATAATAATTAATAATAAAACAGATTTGAAGTTGCTATGTTTTAGATTAGAATAGTGATTTTATTAGTTGAGTGCGAACTTCCAAAATAATAAATTCATTCTCTTTTCTGTGATACTAATGGTTTAATTTCCTTAATATTATTTTAATAATATTGTATAATTAAACAGGAGTTAATTTTTTTTTGCACTGGGAGTGAAAGTTGATTTTGTCAGCATAAAGTTATTTGTTTGAAATTTATTCGACAAAGGGCGTAATACATTACTTCTGGCGTAGCAGAAATAATAAAATGGGACATAAATGAGCATATCATAGTCGCTTATAGTACTTTTAGTACTTTTGAAACCTGGCAATGTTAGTTTAACGCCCTCATGTTTTGTAAAATTATAAATTGGTCCCACTTTCTAAAGAAACCTAATTTTAGTCATTTTTATATCGTGTAAAACTAAGTTTAAAATATTTTAAAGATACTTGTGTGCGCACATACGTGTTCTTTCCTCTTTGTGTATAAGCCTTACATCGACCAGAAGTGTATGAAAAGGATTAAAAGAAGGTTGCAGCATTTATCTAATACCGATGAGTATTTGAAATAACTACAAATTGTACATAAAACGTAAATTTTATTTACTGGTCAAAGTGCAAGAAATCTTATTCTTATTTTCAGATATCACGACATATATTTAATTATGGTAGCTCTTTTAGGCTTGAAACGGGCAAGGAAATGAATCGCTTTCTACACGAGCATAATTTTAGATCACTAGGGGCTGATTTCAACGCTCATCTGGGTCATTTCCATTATCTTTGAAGTTTTGAAAGGAAATTTATCCTTTAAATGTTTATGTTGGCTGCAATGTTGTTAACAGTCGGTTCCCTTTTGGAGGGAATATAATGAGTTTTCGTAATTTACATATATTATCTTTTTCATACGTTTAGAAGCACAAAAGTAGGAATATTGATTACAATTCAGGCCGGCTGATTTTAGTAGCGTTTAATCTATCAACAGTAGTACCAGAAATAACAGCTCATGCATTATGTTTAGTATACAAAAAATATGCAATTAACTGAAAATGGAGATTGTAATGATAGAATGATCAAAGTGTATGTGCACTGCTTGTACGTAGAGCTACGTAATTAAAATATGGCTAATGTATTGTATGTGATGTGAAATTGCGAAGCAAGCTTCCGCCACCTAGTTGCTTGGAGGCTTGCTCGACAACGCCCCTTTTTGATCTTTGTTTTAATTAATGCTTAAATAGGAAAGCCTCTTTATATTTTTATTTGTGAGGTACCCGCAATGCGTATTTGATCAGGTTAATATGCAATATTCTTACGAAACAAATTGCTTTTGAAGAAGGAATTAAGGGGCATTAAGTCATATAGTTCTAGGTATAAGGTTGTACTTACCAAATACACTTGTATTGTTTTCTAAAGTAACTATACAAACCATGTATAAAATCTAAGGCGAAAATATGAAGGAAGAGAGGGACTGAGTCCACATTTTGTACGTTCTGTTCAAAATGTGCGAATTATCTGGGTTGCAAAAATTTGGTCGCGGATATGGTCTCCCCTAATAGCTGGGGTTAGCAAGACTTGAAACACTCAACACAATACCTACTTGTTGCAGAGCCCCACCTCGTCTCTTCACATCATCTCCAGGTTAAAGTGCAATAAAACGACAGTATTTAAGAAAGAGCTCCCATAGTCACTTTCACTTCACATCACTGCCCATGGGGCACACACTTCTTACACATTCACTCGTAACTGCACTTGGCATCTTCCCAAAAGCGCTTTTTTCTCACAACGATTGACAGCTGACTGCGAGTGGTGCTCGCTAGGGGTGGTTTGGGCGCCACTTCACCCTAACATGTCGGTCACGTGACCCCATGACGTCACGCCTTGGCCTGTGCGTCGATTGGTGCGCCTGATTTTAAAGGGCGGCGAGAGGGAAGTTAGAAAGAGATCGTTAAAGTCGAAAAGCGATAGCTGGGGGAGGGTCATGTAAGGGGGAAATGAGGGTTATGGTAAGATCTGCCATCTGCAAGTTATATGCAACATGTGCTGCAATGAAGAGCACTTCCGCTAGCAATACTTGTTCGAGTGGTTCGTTACACAAAAACACTTAGCTTATGCTCTGAGAGCCATCAGTAGCTCTGTACAACTTCTGCATTATAACCTACGTTGCTACTTTTGTTACGGTCCTTAACTCCCCTTAGGCCAATTTCCGTTGTACATAATGCCAAAAAATATAAAACCAGAAGTGTCAGTTCAATTTCTCCTTGGAGGGACAAGATTGTTTGAAGCAGCTTCCTGAACTTCTGCAGGAACTCCTAACAACACATTTAGCCTAAAATATGTCTTAAATCTGATATAGTTGTACATTTTTTTTTTTTTTTTGGTAAATATGTACTGTTTAACGCTTACTTTTGCACGTACGGTACCGCAGGCGATGACAGTGCTGATACATGAAAGCTGCAGCACTGGTGAAATGAGATGGCGGGGTAAACCCGCCCCAGAGTAGTGTTCTTCACCACAAATCTCACTTTGCGGTAAGCTGGGATCGAACCTGGGCCGCCTTGGTAAGAGCCAAGCAGGCATTGTGCGGCCCTTGTTTTAGTAAAGCAGTTATAATCAATATATAATTATTTCTCCTAAAATAGAGTGCAATTGACTCTCGTTACCTTAAACGATGTCCTTGTATACCCAAAGCCAAAATTTGGTTAAAATTCTTAAAATTATCTTTTATACCCAAAAATAGGCTTCGAGATTTTAATTACAGTGCATGAAAATTATAAGACTCAAAAACATTTAAAATAAAATAAATGTAAATTCTGGGTTTGAAAATAATTTCCATATACCTAAAAGGAGGTCAAAATCATACAACTAGCCCTAGGAAGTTGAGGAAAAATTCTTTTTTCCCCTAGCGTGTGAAGATGTCCAACATAATATATGTTAATTATGGATAGTGATCCATAGTACCAAAAATGCAGGATTTTATTTGTCCCTTTTTGCCTTTTTAGCCATTTTTTATTTAACAGCTATTTTTTTTTTGAATTATTATTTGTCCTTCCTACCCTTTCAGCTATTTTTTATTTAAAGGACATTTTATAGCATTTTTGATTCGTTTATCTTTTCTACTTTAACCTCTTTTGACTATCTTTTTCCTGTTCATCATAGTCTAGGGTAAATTCTAATTTCTTTTAACTAGGACTGGACACAGCAGGTAACAGGCCAGGGGACCCTTTCTATTGTATTCAAGTCATTAGCACCAGCAGAGCACCAAGCTAAACCTCTCTAAGTATAGCGTTATTTTTCTCCACAAGATTTCAGTCATTTCACCTATGCACCAGTGACATCCTTTGATGCGGAGAGGCGTTTTTCAATATATTTACAACTGGTTGTCAAAAACATGACCATTACTCCTAAGAATTTAGAAATGATCGTTGTAATATGCTGCAATGCCAACTGAGGTAAGCTTTCTGAAGCTGAATTTCTGTAATACTATGATGGTTAAACCAAATATGATTTAATTGTATACGAGGGCTGTTCAATAAAGAATGATCATAATTTTTGACGGTCATAATTTTTCACACTAAAATTCAATCTTATATTCTGTTAGCTTAATGTGAAACAAACACATCGTAGTAGTTTCATTGTTGGTTCTCCTGGTTCCCGCCTGTGAGAACCAGGTAAGATCAGACATGTTCAGTATCGCCTACCACTGCAATGGAGGTAACGTGCAGTTAAAGTTGATGTTAGAGGAAGATCCGGAGCTCCTTCCAAACGTAATCACTGCTGATGAAACTTGGCTACATCATTTTTATCCTGAGAGCAAACAGCAAAGCTCAGTGTGGAAATCTCCTTCATCACCAACCCCCCCCCCCCAAAATAAGCAAAAGTGATTGCTTCTGCTGGGAAAGTTATGGTCACCTCATTCTTTGATATTAATGGAATGGTTTATCAGCATGTTGTACCTGCACACACATCAGTAACTGGACAATACTACAGGCACGTCCTGAAAACATTGCAAGTCCATATCAGGCGCAAAAGACCACATTTCCATGAAGCAGGCTGGAAGCTGCACCGCAATAATGCGCGACCGCATATTGTCAATGTTGTTGCTGAATATCTTGCAAAAATCAACGTGAAGTGCATCCCTCACCCTCCCTATAGTCCGGATTTAGGCCCATGTGACTTTTTTCTATCCCGTAACTTGAAGAAACACCTTCGTGGGAGGCATTATCCATCATCAGAAGCGTGGTGAAGGCTGCGGAGGTGATTTTGAAGGATATCTCAAAAATGGTTTCCAGCATGTCTTTGAAGATTGGCAGAAATGCTGGGACAAGTGAATCGCATTCAGGGGAGACTATTTTGAGAAGGACCATCAAAATTATGAGGATGAGTAAAGATACGTTGTCAAAAAAAAAAAAAAAAAAAAAAAAAGTGTGATCATTCTTTATTGAACAGCCCTCATATATTTCAATTTCTTTTCTCAATTTATCCACTGCTAGTTGCTGAATCAGAAGAAGCACTCGTTGCATATAGTTTTTGTACTCTATGTGTTGCATATCACTTGAATATTGTACTTTCAAACTTATTCATTAAATTATAATTGAGAATTAATTTATTAATTTATAGGTATCACTACTTTACTTTCTTTTTACCAATCTTTAGGTCCATTTTGGGATATTTTTAGATCTTTTAAAAGCTCCCCTTTAGACATTTTATGGTTCCTGAACTTCCTAGTCCACTTATAACTGTCAACTTGCCGGTATATCAAAATTCATTACGCGATGTTTATTTTTTTTAAATAAATATTTTTCCCCACAGTATTAACTCTATGGGACCATTTAATTGTTTTAATAATTTAACTTCGGGATTTATTTCATGGTTAAATGACCAAAAAATGGTCTGCTACGGCCGATTTAGTAATTTGTTTATATTTAATTTATATTTAACAACGGAGTTTGGAAGTAACTGACGGTGGAAGCGATATGCTTTTCAAATCGATTTTATAAAGAAGGAAGTATTAACATCAACTTCTTAAGTTAAGTGGAGATTCTTTTACAAATATTTTTATTTGTGTAATATTTGTTGCTTCACTGTGACTAGCTCCATTTTCTGTATGATAAATAATCAATACTTTGCTTTTAAAACGTAATCCATGGCGTAACAGCTCGCAAGCGGACCACAGCCTGCCAACCCAACTGCCGACTTCACGCCCGGACACGCAAGGTAGAGGTGGGCGATAATCCAACCGACACGAGGAAAAGATGTGGTCAGCATT
The DNA here is from genome assembly GCA_030765055.1 of Mantis religiosa. Taxonomy (NCBI): domain Eukaryota; kingdom Metazoa; phylum Arthropoda; class Insecta; order Mantodea; family Mantidae; genus Mantis; species Mantis religiosa. Next base: position 100,923,437 of record CM060954.1, on the reverse strand, counting down.
TCGGCACCCCCAGCCGGAAGCTGGACTTTCAAGACCAGGGTTCGTAACTAGTGTAGCTCCTCAATTTTCTCACGATGCTGAGTGGACACCGGTCCTATACCCAGGACTTAAAACACACCTCCCAAGGATGGGATCGATTCCGGGCGTATTCCGTGGCAGGGAACTAAAGCGCAACGCCATAGGCCACTACCCCACGCGCAGGACTTACTTTGCTTTTAGTTTAATAATTTTCACGCTTCTATTCAAAAATAGCGTTTGCTCTCAGAGTCATTTATAGCTTCACCACGTGATCTTCCGATACCTTATATTCGGCTTTGATTTTTTTAAAACTTTTGTGCATTAAAATCCTCCATACGTTGTAATTTTAAACTAACTTTGCTCAAATTCCACTATCCCATAGAGTTATAAGAATATAATTATAATATATAAGAATCCCATAAGTAATGGATTTAAAACATGGCTTTTGCTACAATGTTTACATTGTTCAGCATACAGATAATTAATTTGACCACTTAAGAACAAATTGTTACAGAAATATAATTAAATACCTAAAACCTTTTTACGTGAGAAGAATGAAGATATTTCGGAAACACTTTTGTGTATTAGTGTTTAAATAACATTGCAACATTTTCATTTGTTTAATGTTATGATCCTGTATCGCGTACAACTAATTAATTAGTACAATAAAAGCAAAAATAAAACTATTTCTCAAAAGCTATAACTTAACTAAAAAAGCTATAACTTAAGCTATAACTCTCACTCCATAACTTATTTAAAATATCAAATAAACTGTCTGAAAACTTTTCTCAATAGAAATATGTGAATGAATTCAAAATCGTTATGAGCAGAAAAATACTCAAACACATTGTAACTTGACTTTAAAGTAGGTGCAGACTTCGAACTATAAAATAGCTTTAGTACCTGTGCTCCTGACGGAGCAACACCTCCAGGAGGGAGGGATAATGTTAGAGAATACTATGAGTGTCGGATCTGAGGAGAAACAGCAGAAAAGAACAGGAACTCTAAGACCTGCAGATTGAAATTCCTCGCTGCTGCTCATACAATTACTCTCCTTCTCCCTGCGTCCACGGGAACAGAGCTACCGTTTGAGCAACACCTTTACCGAGCGATGTTGGGCTGCGCTACAGTGCCCCGTAGGTGAGGATCCGTCCCCTTCAGTTGCCATGGTGCGGGCGCTGCGGACCTCGGGCACTCATGTTACCTCTGACTTTACTAGAGGAATCTCGGGCCGAACATTCGATCCCCTCCCGAATGGGAGTCGTTCAGATTGGGTTGGACTTGAGGTGGCAGTGGTTCCCGATACGCATAGGAGATTGGGTACCTCCGGCCAGGCTCCGGCTGCCCGGAAGGGGCAGAGGGTTGCCTAAGAAGTCCCGGGCGATATGCCTGCAGAACATAGTAGAAGGTGTGCTAGATAACCAGGTGGCCACACCAAGGATATCGGTAGTATTGACACCCATATGTGGCCTATCCACTTCCATCCTGTGGAGTCACGGGGTGTGCTTCACCTAAACATATTATCCTTAAAACAAAAGACCGTGGAAATCGTTCCAGAGGCCTCTGTCCAACCAGACAGTTCTGCCCGGTTAATAACGAGATCTCTGTGGTGACCTGGAAATCCTGCCGAAGAAACTGACTACACCTGTTAGGGACTCACCGCAGCTATACTGCCATCCTGCCGCCTGTAGGGTACTTTCTTTTCATCCTTCCTCCTAAGTTCTGTCGCACATTAAGCTCTTGGATGCAATGCCTGAATCCTCGCTGTGGTATTCAAAACCATGCCGTTCATTTTACATTTATAAGAGTAGGTGACGTAATCTCGTTTGACAGGAACGTATAGTTCTCAAACAAATAAGTAAATAAAGCAAATGCCATAGTAAGAAGATACTTCAGAAAAGTCACATCAACAAACATATTATCAAGGCTATACAAAATAATTGCAAAACCAACGAGAAAGATTGATTTCAAAACTTTGATATTAAAAAGACAGAACACGGAAAACCTTGAAGTGAGATTTTTGAGGCCTCTAATGAGAGTTATGCTTAGAGACCACATTCTTAGTCAGACTATCAAGGACGAGTTGACAGTATTAAATATATATAGTAGTAGAAACAAAACCGTATAAGCAAAATTGGAAAGAACACTTATCTAAATCATGTGACCAATATCAGGATATTAGTAAAGGAAGGTGAGTTAGCCGAATACATGGATTTTGAGGGTCGTAACAAACCCTAATGTCCTGCACCGTGGCGTAGCGGACTAAGGCAGCATGCCTTGGTCCATGGCTACGGAAAGCGGCTCGGTTTCGATCCCACCCATAGGGTGCGGATTTTAAGTACCGGTTATAATGTAGGTTTTAAAATTTCAAATAAAAACTTCTTAAATATTTTATTGTTTGCTGACGACTTAGTTATTATATAAAATAGCGAGTCTGCCCGGCAAAAATCTATTTTTAAACTTAGTGAGCTTTGTAAGCAATATAATATGAAAATTTCTTTTATAAAATCAAAGATAATGGTATTCATTGGGAAAGAGCCAATTAGAACAGAAATAGTTATAAATAATCGTTGCGTTGAACAGGTAAGCCATTTTAACTACTTGGGAACTGATGACAAGGAATATGATATCTACAATAAAATATGCAAATTTCAAAGAGTGTGTGGAGCAATAAATGGAACATTTAGAAACAAAATACGTAAAGAAACAAAATTAAAGTTCTACAAAGTTATGGCTGTACCTATACTGACATACGGAAGTGAGACTTGGACGTTAACTAAAAAACAACAGAGTAAAATACAGGCTTCAGAAACGAAACTCTTGAGAAGTGTGAAAGGATGCACGAAGAGGGACTTAATAAGAAATGAAAATATAAGAGAAGAGCTGGACATTTTTAGTTAAAAGATCTCAAACAAAAATGGAAGGAACATGTTGAAAGAATGCCAGATAATAGACTTACAAAACAAATATTACAGTATCATCCTAAAGGTAGGAGATCGGTGGGCCGACCCAGAAAACGATGGCTGGAGGACTTTGAAGGCGGAACAGGCACTGGATTGCCTATGCCATGAATTAAAGAAGAAGAAGAAGAAGAAGAAGAAGAAGAAGAAGAAGAAGAAGAAGAAGAAGAAGTATAGGACCGGTGCCCACTCAGCATCGCGAGGAAAGTGAAGAGCTTACGCTAGGTAAGCGGTCTTGGTCAAGAAAACCAAAATGTCGGCTGGAGGATGCCGAGGTGCTGACCACATCTGCTCCCCGTATCGATTGGATGATCGCCCACCTCTGCCGTGCGTAAGTGGGCGTGAGGCCGGCAGTCGGGTTGGTAGTCCCTGGCCCTCTTAGGGCTCTCACGCCAGTGGTTAACTTTTAACTTTTAACAAACACAATTGGCCTAATTCTTAGGTATCTGAAGAGTAATATGCTTTGAAAATAGTTTATTTCTCGTATTTTTATTATGAATATGCCACCTTTCTCTGTTCTCAAAGTTCACTCACTCTTATGAAGGTACCTCTCCAGCACAGCAATTACATAGGTCCTTTGTTTTCCTAGCGGTGTTTACCGGAATTTTTTACTGTGGAATATCTTATGCTTTTCTTTGTTATACCATCTACAATTTTCCATGGCATACCCTATATTTTTTCATGACTCGCCTCCTTGTATTGTTTCTCATGTTTTCCCATCTAATTCTCCCGTAATTTTTGATCTTACACCGCTGTTGCTTCCCATGGCAGTCATTTTCCCATCGCGTGTACAATGGATTTTATCATTATATGATCCACACTTTTTCCTCCATCAAGATTTCTTATCATTGCCATTGTGGCTTTTTCCACTGTTTACCAAATTAATCTGCCTAAAATATAATGATGCCTGCTGCTGCCTGATTAATTTTAATGCTATCTGGCTTTCCTGCTGTATCATTGGCGGTTTCTCCATTACACGTCGTCTTGTTCTTGTTTTAAGTTCATTCTGCTTTAAATTATGCGGTATACTTATTTTATATCGATGTTTTGATTTTATAATTTTCTTAATGATAGTATTGTTTTATAATAATACTTATCTATTTTCTCTAGTACCTGCTTATAGAGAAACTATCGTATTTCACCAAAAATTGATAACGAGATTTCACCAGAAATACTTGCTTTGAGTATCCTAAATAAACAAAAAGTATTTTTAGAAATTGTTTTGTATGTGGAGAAGGAGAAATAGATGGTGAAAGAAGGGTATATCTCAAAAAAGAAAAATGGAATAAATATTTCATAATTAGGTCCATTTTCTTAAGATATGGTGTAACGATTTTTCAGCTTCCCTCCTCATGGTAAATGTTTCGTTATTTTTAATTTTTCCATAAATGGTTGTGTGACTTTGATTAAAATTCTAGACATTTAAGACATTTACATGACTAATAAAACGTACAACTTTAATATTCTGTGAATTGCATGATAATGTAATGATCAATTTAAAACACAGGATTTATTTCACATAACTTTGTGACAAAAAACTTTTTGGTATTATTTGTTGTTATATATTTAGTACTTTCTCATTTAGGAAGTGCTGTCTCCCTTCAATTGTTTCTAGGGATTTGATACAAAGACTATGGAATTTAAAAAACGCGCTTTTTAAATATCTAATTATTACTTCCGCCTTCTGAATCCTCTATGTGACTACAGTAATAAAACTTTCTATAAACGTTTAAATTAGTTATCATGAAATAAATGGAAAAATAAACTTCTGCATAAAGAGAAGGTAGAAGATATACGAATACAAAAGATAGTGACTGGGGAAAGTAATAAAATGTAATACATACTTTAACACAATAACGGTCCATTCTGTTAACGTGATCAAAGCTATTACTTCATTAAATTTAAAACACTACCTGTGATCCTATCCTACAGTACTTACACTGCTTGTCCGTTTAATTTGCTTTCCATTAGTTTTCGCGTAACAATTTGTTTTGCAATGCCAGGTTAGGGAGCTGTACTAAACACACATGGGCGTAGCAGAGTATATAACTGCTGCTAAAAAGGTTCGAAAGCCACCTATGGCAGCAACTATAACCACAGTCTGCTTAGGAACTAAGTATTAGATGATATCGTAATACTAAAGAAGGAACTGAGTAATAAATAATAGATAATGGAGAAGGCATGTGCTACTTACCATTTAATCTAAAACAATGTATTTCTAAACCAAGTATTGTTTTCCGTAGCTTATTTCCGCAGCTTGCTACAGATTACACAAAGCATTCTATCTTTCAAAAATTGCCAATAATCTTACAATCAAGAGACTTGTTTGTGAAAATTTTGCTCTCTTTATAAATTCAACACATATCTACTTAAAATGCTAAATTTAATTCTTTGTTACAACGGTTTAAAATTTACTGTCAATTTCTGCTTGCTTCTCATTTTATATAAATACTGCCCCATATCCCCACACTTTTTTAGTAAATATCCTTTAATAATTGTTGTATTGTCCAATGTGTGCTTGAGAGTAATTAATTAATTCTCCCAGTTTTCAGTTTCCTTACATTCAAACATAACTTGTTCTAGATTTTCTTGCCCTACACACAAATGACTCTCATGCTGGGTGAAATCATTTCTTTGAGTTAGAGCCTTCACAGCCCCATGCAAGTCCAAACTGCACTCCCTTTTTTCTGAATGTATTTTTACATCTAAAATAACATAGCTGTGATCTCTTTTCGACTAAACAATTTTTATAACACCATATGCCCAAAATGCCTTCTTGCCTCTTTCCGAGACCCTATGAAATTTGCAAACATTACATCTAAGTTTAAGAATTAAGGTTTTTAAACAAATTCGATACTTTTCTTGCCAGTTGTCTTATTTTTATTTGAGCAATCTCTTTTAGTGCTGCAATTGCAGACTAAGCATTTCTTTACAGACTTAACGATGTAATGCACCGACAAGGTAGTAGGAGTTTTCTATTTCTAAAGTGTTAGTGTAAAAAGAATTTGTGCTTCCACCATTGTATTAAACAGTATGTTCTCGCTAACCATTTAACTCCATTATATTTAAATTAAATGTAATTTCATAATGAATATAGTTAATTTTCTTTAGCAAATGCTAACCAGCTTTCCTTTTACCAGTTCCCCCTCTATCCGTTTTGATTTCTAAACAAGTACAGTCCTTTATTACATTATACTCCTTGATACCTTTTTACCATTTTTCATATTTCCTTAAATTTCCCTTTATATATGGCAAACAATGATAATACGATATTTTAAAATGTTTATGTGAAATACCATACGATTTAGTTGCAGCATGATCTAAATAAAACATTAAGGTAACCCAAAATGTACTAACTTGTCTAACACTAGTTATGTCATTTGTATATACTCCCTGATCCATTTTCTTTATTAAACGTTTTCATGTATTGAGAGATACCTGCAGCATGAAATCTGGATTTATTCCAGATCAGAGGATCTTAGTAATACTTTTTTCCAAGTAAGAATATTTCTAACTTGTTCACAGAATTAATTTATTAAACTCTCCATAGATAACGAGGGTGAAGTCAATAAGTATCCGCACACAATTTTTGAAATGTATTGTAACAACAGACATTTAAAATTAACTCATTTTTCAACCTGCAATGCACTTGGTCCACCCTTGCCCAAGCTTCCTGATTCAGAAAACAGAATGGTTTTCGGCTTAATAGAAGGACATGTATGCACTGTTTCCTCCAAATGCCTCTTAAAGCATTTTTAAATCGACCAAAATTATGGGAATCTGGTGAGACGATATCGAAAATGTATTCAAGATGCTCAAACACCACAGTTTCTCAGTAGTTTGAGCAGTTTCTTTCTCAACATCTCTGCTCAGTTATTGCCCTGTTTATTGCTGAACCCTTCTTAATTTTGTAGAACTGGTCTTATTACTTATTTCCTTGTAAGTACAAGGGGAATATGGGAATACAGTAGGCTTTAAGGGATAGTAAAACCTTTAAGAGCTTGTCACAATGTGATTGTTTTCAAATTGTTTTCTTTTGCATATCCAGGAGGGAAAATAAACAAAAAGAAATTTCCATTTGAGAAAAGTTAAGTATTTGAAAATACAATCAATTTACATAAATATTTTGGAAATGTTTAACTCAAAAGGCATTCCATAAAGTGTTATTCAACGAGTTTTTTAATTATTTGTGTAGTAAGATCTTGTTTATTTTGTGACTTTGTGGGTACGTAGAATTAAAGGTCTTGTTTTCAGAAATTTAAAATGCTCTTTATTGCAGTAAACAGTAGCTTTGTACACCCCTTGCAGCAGTAAAATGACATCATGTACACAACAGCTGTCTTCAGAGTTATCTCGTACTCAGCTGCACGTAAACAATATAAAATAAATTACTAAGGTACACTTCAAATGTCCACAAACTCACAATTACTGCGCAGCTGCACAACTAACAACTCAATTAACAACTGACCACACTCTAACAATTTGCGAGGCTTTTATACCTCCAGTCACTGGAGAATGCAGTTGATCGTTCCATAACAATTACGAGGCAGGGAGAGAAAGACTGTCTCTTTCTGTCTTTGTTGCTCTCTCTCTCTCTCTCTCTCTCTCTCTCTCTCTCTCTCTCTCTCTCTCTCTCTCTCTCTCTCTCTCTCGGCAAGCGTCCAGCTCTGTGCCCACGCGCCGGCTGCAGCTTGCGGCAGCGGCACAGCAATACCTCGGTGACAATATCTTACGCTTTATCAGTTACATAGAGGTCATTCAGAATGACAGCACTTCAGAGGTCTATCCCCCAAAAGACACATATCGTATATTATCATATAAAATATCTTAAATCTATGGTGTTCTATAAAAGACATTGAGTAAGTTTACAGAAAATAATATATATTTAAACATGTTTCGTGTAAAGAGTCGTTTGGAGTGAAGGATTTTCTGGAAATCTGTGTCACGTGGTTGGAAAATGTTGAACTTAAATATCAGTTTGAGTTACGCAATTCGCATACATATACACGATTTTTAAAATTATTTTTGACCTTAAAACATCAACATATTTCTCATGAAATTTCGAGAATCGAATATTTGTGTGGAGTAACATACTTTCCATATTTACTATTGAAGTAAAGTAACTAGACAAGTGAAGATCGTCGTACTTCAGCATCCTTTACCTACACGCTGCATTGCCTCTTTCTTTAGAAACTCATTTTTAAACGAAAAGGAGGCACTCTAACCGCGACAGACCTCCTTTTGTGACTTTCGGTGCAACATTAAGTATACTCCACTTTCACAAGGCTACTTCTTGGCGTGCATGCACAAAAGCTGCTAGAGATTACCGACAACAGCATAACCTGAAAATGCCACTTTCTGTTTTACAAAAAGCTTTGGAAAATCAAGCTTGGACATTCACTTTCTTATACACTTGAGGATGTTCTTCAATGAAGCTTATTGAAAAACTCGAGAAAAACGATATAAGGAGTACGAATTAAAAACATTCAAAAGCTATAATTATACAATTTTATATTAGTTGTAACTGCGGATGTTTACCTTTATAGGTATACAAGATATCAATCTAGAATTAATCTTCTTGACATTTTGAGATTATAACTGTATTAATAGAACTTTTGCTCATCAAAAATATACCAGGGAAAAGAGTTTTCATCTTAGGCATTTTTGCACACATATTATGAATTGCAGTATTATTGTAACTATCATAAATTTATTGTTATACTACTGTTTCTTTGTTTTTACGTTTTAAAGCACAAAAACGAACTCTAAACAAAATCATTTTACAGTGACGAATTATTTCCTTTAAAATATAAACGAATATAAATTATACGAAAATTTTGCACCTTCCAAAGAACTAAATGTCATAGTTATTTAAAAGTAAGCATATTTTAGAAAGTTATTGTATAGAACATTAAATTAATTTTTGAAACTTACCAACTTCAAAATTAATACAGACATCGCAACGAAATTTAAACTGTTCATGGTTACTTTTCAGATTAAATTTTCAGCTAAATAACCAAAAGCTTTAGAAGGTAGTATTTTCATTAATACATTCTCTTAAAAGTAATGTATCTGTATTAAATTTTTCAAGTTTCACTACCAGTAAAATAACTCCTAGCGCTTCAACATTATTTTGAAAATTCCACAAAGGAGTCTAATGTTATCGCTGCATCTTTTCAGCTAAGTTAAATGAATTACATACATCAAATAATTAAAAAGTAAAAGTGTATATAGCTTTGAATTTGTTGTATAAAGCAGTGCAGTTTCATATGTCAACAATGACAGTAAGTGGTTTTATTAGCGTTTTATGTTACACAAAGTTTTCCCATTGAATGTTTCAGTTTTCCTATTGCTGGCTGCAATTATTATTATTGTTTTGTTCCATCGCATGTTTTCTGGTTGTTACTGTTGCATGCTACGAGTAGAGTAATTGTCTTGTGACTTAATCGTTTATTTCAATCTTCCCTGCTATTTCTGAAAGCTGTTTGTATTAAATCAATCTTGCCATTTGCTTGTGCACATTTCAATATCGTAAAATACGAGATCCTTAGATTATATTTACCGATAGAGGATATTTCTGATGAGAAACTTATTTGCTCCTTCCCATATAAGGATAAGAGATAAAAGTTGTGCTTCCATGTGAATGTCGTACTGTGGTGAGGTTTTAATTGACGTTTCTAACTCTAAACAGAGAGTTTACTGATATACGTACTAGCAATCTATGAACTTAATTGTTTTTACGTATAGGATCTAGTGATAGTACGCTTTTTATGGATTGCATGAGGGTGGGGACAGATTTACAAGTTACGTGCTAAGGTTTTCTACGGAGACCTCGAGTTGCGCGCCAAGTACAATATGTAACATTCTCCTTCCCATTTTTATGACTGGCAACCTAGCCTTACAAAAAAAAAAAAAAAAAAAAAAAAAAAAAAAAAAAAAACTGTTAAACATGTTACATGCATCATATTATTTATACTTTTACATGTTCATAACCTAATTATTCTATTTCGTCAAACTTCGTCATGGTTCGGACAGACATTGATAACACACTTTCTAATGAACTGAAATGCTGTCATTTCATTGGTTTGTAGCTCCATCATTTTATTATGATCAGCAGTTTCTCTTCTTCGAATTGCTGGTCGTGTAATGGCTGATTCATAAAGTATTTTATATACACTTCGACTTGAATGACTTCAGGACGTCTAACAGTTGATAAATGTTAAGTGTGGGGAGTAGAACAAAGTGTTTAAATGTGCATGACAGGGTTGGTTGTGCACTTGCAAGAGGAAGAAAGCTCGGCCTATAAATTTGGAGGAAATTTGTTATCATGCATGAAGCAGTTTTCTTGAGTATAGTCACAAAATTCATGGATTCGCCTATCATTGGATTGTATTGCCAAGATTTCGTCAGTAAAGGTCTTCCACTTTGTTAGGACTTAGGTAGGAAAGACCGAAGAATAGACCCAGGAAATTATCACTCTCAGGATCCAAAATTCTGAATCTTCCTCCAACAACTTTGTTCCGAAAACTCCGGATTTTTAAATCTCTCTGGATTCAACCCCTGAATTTTTATCTCTGTATGGGTATAAAAAGCGAAAGTATAAACATTCATCAAGAAATTGCTGCTACTTCTCAGAGACAATTAGAACATCTCATTTAACAAAAATCTCCATTAGCTATGCAATATAAGAGAGTGATCTAACGTCATTGATTAGACCTATATGGCAGTATGGGTGTTGTATATGGGATTCTGCTACATATTCCCAAATACGAAAAATACAGGTTATCCAAAAGAGATATCTCAGACTGATGACTGGTGCACCTTGGTGTGTGCGAAAAGGCGTGCTGCATGACGACTTAAGACCTCCGGAGGGCAATGAAGTCCTCCGCAAGAGTTATAGTACACTACAGAGCACCTTCAACAAACATTCGTATCATCTAATTCAACGAATTCCAGCTAATTACCTTCCAAATCCTGCAAAGAGAAGACTGAAAAGGAAAAGAGACACCGAACTAAGATTTTGAAACAACTTCAGGACAATCGCTGGATGGCCTCCTGAGTATGTATTTCAAATTATTGTTATTGTGCTCTGTACGAGGTCTGTTCAGTAATAAATGATCATAATTTTTTTACGGTCGTAATTTTTTGCACTATAATTCAATCTTATTTTTTTCTGTCAGCTTAATGTGAAGCAAACACGCCGTAGTAGTTTCATTGTTGGTACTCCTGGTTCAAATTTAATTGAAACCAAAATAGAGGTATATCACTGTTAATGATACAATTGAAATTATTTTCCAATTAAGAAGATGTGTTAATTGAATAAAAGCTGCTAACTTATTATTCAAGTGGTCAAACTCCATTTACATCCCACCTGTGAGAACCAGCTAAGTTCAGACATGTTCAGTATCGTCTACCACTGTAATGGAGGTAACACGCAGTTGAAGTTAATGTTAAAGGAAGATCCGGAGTTTCTTCCAAAAGTAATCATTGCTGATGAAACTTAGCTACATCATTTTGATCCTGAGAGCAAACAGCAAAGCTCAGTGTGGAAATCTCGTTCATCACCAACACCCAAAAGAAGCAAAAGTGGTTGCTTCTGCTGGGAAAGTTATGGTCATCTCATTCTTTGATATTCATGGAATGGTTTATCAGCATGTTGTACCTGCACACACATCAGTAACTGGACAATACTACAGGGATGTCCTTAAAACATTGCAAGTCCATATCAGGTGCAAAGGACCATATTTCCACTGCACCTCGATAATGCGTGGCTGCATATTGTCAATGTTGTTGCTAAATATCCTGCAAAAATCAACGTGAAGTGCATCCCTCACTCTCCCCATAGTCTAATCTAGCGCTATGTGACCTCTTTTATTCCCTAACTTGAAGAAACGCCTTCGTGGGAGGCATTATCCATCATCAGAAGCAGTGGTGAAAGCTGCGGAGGCGATTTTGAAGGATCTGTCAAAAATGGTTTCCAGCATATCTTTGACGACTGGCAGAAACGCAGGGACAAATGCATCGCATTCAGGGGAGACCATTTTGAGAAGGACCATCAAAATTATGAGGATGAGTAAAGGTACGTTGTCAAAAAATTGTGATCATTCTTTATTGAACAGCCCGCGTATTTTCAAAACTGAAATGTATTTTTTATACAATAAAGTTTACTTGAATCTAAAAACAAATATTTCTAGAGGGAACTGCAGAGTCTGAAGTGCATCTCCTAAGGCAGTGGCAGAAATGCTTGAAGGGAGGCAGTTCTAACATCTCCTTGCCTAATATATGTGAATAATTTACTCTTCTTATTTAATGTTTATGTTATTTATATTAGAAATAATTTACGGGACAAATCATACTATATTTACTGCGGATTTCCTATCACCCGCACCGCCGACATTACAGCCAATATCGACGTCCGGGGTGAGCAATCGTTCGCCTCTTGGTTTGTAAAAATAATGCAACAATGTTTTCTTGTTAGGAGTGTATGGTGTATGTGTGATTTCTCCAATTTTTAAAAAAGTAACAGGATATTCCTTAAGAGGAAATGATCCAGTTTAACATTCAAATACCTTTAAAGCGATTGACTAGTTCTGGTATACAAACTCTTAATGAGGAATATAAGTTACGGCATTGATACTGATTAGTTTCACTCTTGTAATTTAATCATATTCTCAAATAGCTATGAATCTCTCTGCATAATATACTGCGACTTTGTGGGTTCGTGAAATTAAAAGTCCAATTGCACAAACTCAAAATGTTCTTTATTTCCACCGAATTACAGTTGGAACACTTGCCGATTACACAGAATTACGTAGCGCACACAATTGAAATTCACCAGTTCGTCTGTCGCAGGTCCACTCTGCACTCGCAATTACGTACAGCTCCTCCATTGCACGTACACAGTCTTCCAGTCCGTTCTCTCACTCGGCGCTCCTCACGGCTGCTCGCCAAGAACTAACTGACTCGCCAACTGCAGCCCCTTTTTATAGGAATATAGCTGTTTCTGGAAGTCTCGCGTTTCAGTGAATCCCCCGAAGGTTCCAGACGGCGGGGGGAGGGGAAAGAGACGGCCAATGATGTTTTTCCAGCCATCCCTTCGCTAGCGCTATAAGACAAATGGGTAGACGTGTCCTAATGCCCCCTTGGCCCTCACCCAGCCACCAGTTGGTCGCGCCTTCCGACCATACGTCGGGTATAAAATTTGACAGACTTATTTTTTGAGTGGCCATTATCAGTTTCGAAAGTTTAAAAAATGTATAGCAGAAAAATGGACACCTAGCTCACGTATTGGAGTACTTATTTACAGGTGTGAACCATTAATACGGGCCAAACAGTCAGATGCGAAACATTGGTGTTTATATTCCGAGTGGAGGTCATGATGGCTTGTAATATCTTCGATTCTCATCCATATTCTAAAATGTTCCCAAGATGTAATTCATTTTTGTCATCCTGCAATACTTATAGCCGATGAGAAAGAATTAGTTTACCGTTCAAAGTTAATAGTGGTATCATAAAAGTAAAAAAGAAAAGAAATGCATTGAATTATATTTTCACGGCGACGGCGGGTGCCTGCCCTGGAGAAACTAAATGTTAATCAAACCTTTCCACCACTTTGTTGATTGTCACCAAGAATAGCCGGAAAAAAGCAACATTTAAATACAGCCACTAGCTGAAACCACGAAGCCGGAAGCGATCTTCTACATCGAACGAACTCCGAACTCGACAGAAATCCACATTCAGAATCTTATCGCCGAGATCAGTAGGTTATAAAAGCTGGTGCAAAAGCCAGCTCGGACAGTCGAGTTGAGTTCAGAGTAAAGCTCAGAATAAGTTGTGACTACAACATGGTCCAAAATTGTGAATCGGTCTACGGCAGTGCACTACGTTCCAGCTCTATAGTGATTATCAGTTTGTAGACAGTGTGTGCATTGCATTGGAACAGTTTACCAGTCAATATCAGAGTTGTGTCAGGGCCGGCAAGCAGAGCAGTGTTAAAGGGAAACATAGTGTGTACGTCGGAGAAATTAAAAGCAGCGCAAGTAAGTCCGTGCACTAGAGACATAATGGGCCATTACACATATGGTTTGTGGTGTGTATTTGTAGAAACATAGTAGGTGATTGTAATTTAGTATTAAGCTAACGATTTTAGTGGCAAATAAAGTAAATTAAGTGGCACGTCGTTTTTGTGACAAGATTTTAAGAATGTTTCTTTTACTGATGAATGTTGTAATACGTATAGATTGGACTTGATTTCATCTGTATCAATTCAGCAATCGTGCTGCTTTGGATTCTAGTAAAAGGCGTCCTTTTGAACTTGGACCACTATCTTCTATTTGGCAAACAATTTAACCGCACCATACAAGTATGAAAATGATCTCACCAAATGCCTGCATTATCAACAAAACCTTATACTCAAAGAATTACCTTTACATATATCCGGATATTCTCCCTTTATGCTCGCTTTACATCGCGGAAGCTTTAGCTGCAGAAAAAACATGACCTATTTTGTTCCTTTTAGTGCAAACTACACTTTAATTTAAAGCTGTGTATTATTTCCGAGTTTTATTTTATTGCTTTATTCATAGCAAGGCGGCATCTGCTGTATTCAGCATCTTTTGTTTCTCTCAAACACCAATTAAGCTTTCTGTTTGAAAGGAACGCGCTTCTTCTAACTCCACAATTGTCTTTATCATTAACTGCGAAGTGCTGAGAATATTCCATTCAGCTCGTAAATACGAATGATAATTATTATGACGCTTCAATGAATAAAATCTGTACAGATAAAGGCGATATAGTTATAATAAAATAGAGGCTACTTAACTAAATTATGTTTAAAAACCAAATATTGCATAACGGTGTATTGTATTGTTAGAACAAATTGCTGAATTATGAAATAATGTCTTATTAAGGGTCTAACATAAAAAATTAATGGTGTAAAAAACAATCATTCGAAGAGCAATAATTATTTTTAAATAACATACACTTCAAATGTATAACTCTTGACTAAATCTTAAATCTCCTCGGTTGGAAACAAATGATGGATCAAATATAAACGGAATATTCAATATAACGCTGCTCTTGGTAATAATTTTGAGGGGAGATTTTGTCAGTATGTTGGTGGGGGTATTTAAAGAGGGCGTATTGCGCGCGCACCCACCGCGGAGAACGGGAATGCGTCAGTACGTCACGAGTGACTAAGAAGTGTACACGTCTGTTGCGCAACGCATCATCATCATCAAATTTCTTGCAAAAAAGGGCACCAAACCATCGTAAAATTTGAGACAGCTTTGCGCACAGTTTGGGGAAGAAACACTTTCGAAGACTGGAGTGTATAAGTGGGCTAAAATGTTTGTGATGGGAAGAGAAGCTGTAGAAAATGAACCTCATAGGAGGAGATAGTGGACAAGTATTACTGCAGACATTGTTGCAATTCGTTGCATTATTGAAGAAGATTGGGGCATAAAATTATCCAAAATTGTTTTTCCCTAGGACTAAGTTACGGAAGTGATCAAACAGTCATCCGAGATGAACTCCATTACAGAAAATTGTCTGCCAAGTAGGTTCCTCGTCCCTCAACCAGGAACAAGAAACGCTACACCAGGAAGTTTGTCAGAGACACCTGCATCGCTACGAGGAGAAGAGAGATGATTTCTTGAACCGCCATTGTCATTTGTGATGAAACGTGGGTACAGCATTACGCCCCAGAGTAAAAGCAAGCATGGAGTGGCGGCGAGGAGACGAAGCAGGTCCGATCAAGGTCAGAACACGCCCATCTGATGGAAGGTTGCTTGCAACCGTTTTCTGAGACTGCGCAGGCATTTTGCTGATGGATTTTCTTCACGAACAAAGGACAATTAATGCAGCCTATTACTGTCACATTTTGGAAGAAACAAAAGCTGCATATCGCAACAAGCAACGCCGACAACCGATCCGAAACACCATTGTTCACCATGACAATGCGAGGCCACTTATTGCCACTTTAACGCTGGAAAAACTGGTGAAAATGCAATGGACAGCTCTGGAACACACTCCATACAGTCCAGATTTATCGTCCTGCGACTATCATTTGTTTGGACCACTCAAACAAGACCTAGGAGGACAGTGGTTTGATGATGATGCAGGTGGAGGAGAGTTCGTGGGCAGCTGGCTCCGCATGCGTCCTTCTTTTTATGCAGATGACATCAAAAACTTGCCAATCCAATGGAGAACATTGTATCAAAGGCAGGACACTATGCAGAAAATTAATCTGTATATGAGCATTTTTGTTTATTGATTAAATTCATTTAAAAAATAATTCCCGTTTATAATTGATCTGCCCTTGTAAATTGCTTTCTCTATTTGATTATTTGATAACCAAGGCTATCTTAAACCCTGTTCCTCCGTTTTATGCTCAAGTCATATGAATGAAACGGACAAGTCTTAAAAGAAGAATACATAAGCCGCTCTTTTGTTTCTAAACTTTGGAATGTCGCGAATCGCTTAAACCTAACCAAAGTATGAACTGCAGACGCTGTTTTATTATCTTCTTTAAGTTAAACCCCAGTAAAATGGTTTTGGTACAACTGAAGTCTGCAAAAAGAAGACATCTGTCATTTGGTTATTATGATTTTCTCCTTTCTGTGCTAAATGCATGACGAAAAAAAAAGTTGAAGCAAAATTGGCTGAAATTGAACAACCATATAGGAAAGAAATGTGCAAATTTTTTCACGGGAGAGGTACGTAGATAAAAGTTTGCTGAAATGAAACCAGTTATAGAGGCTAGCCAATTTATAAATACTTAGTGTCTTTTTATTTATATAGAGCATCGGTCAATTACGTTTTGTCTTAGTTTTTTGGGGGTTAATTTACATCCTCCAGCATTAAGTCATATCGGACGGTGAATGAATTAGGTGATATGATGCTCATATGAGTCCAGGGTCCATGGAGCTTACAGTTACTCAACATTTGTCTTGAAGGATAAGGGAAAACCCCGGAAAAAACCGTATCCAGGTAACTCACCCTGACCAAGATTCGAACTCGGGACCTCTTGAACGTGATGCAGACACGCTACCATCTACGCTACCGAGGCGGGCTCTTAGCTTAGTGGTTAGAGCAACCAGACGGGAAAATCCGTGGTTGATACCCCAGCTATAACATGAAATGTTTCAGTCTGATTCCCCTTTCCAAATCTGAAGCTGCTTAAGAACTTATTGCCATTCCATTTCTTAAATAATTTACGAAAAAGGGTTCACTGAGGTCTCTTAACTATCTGAATAACTTCCTTATCATTTCTCAGCATTTATTCAAATACCTCCCCACATTCATTAGCGTAGGTTGGACCGCTATCTTATAGCAAATTATTAAAGTGTAGTTAAAGGGAAGACAACCTCCTGTACAAATGAAGTTTAAATGAGTATTAAAGTTTATAGTACGAACTAGAACTGTAATTAGCTTAAACCTAACCGAGAGTTCAAACCTCGCTTCTAGTACCGGCCTTAAGTGATGATTTGTTTATAAAAGCGCTCAACCGCTAGGTCATCAGTAGGGCAGGAACTTTGGACACCAAAACATTGAAACGAGGCGTGTGCAGGTTACGACACACTGCTGTCCTGATCTACCGTCACGTTCCGAGGAAGGGTCTAAGGTGAGATTTCGAATATTGAAATGTGTGCTGCTTTAGGGGCGGTGGAAAAAGTTTGTGAACAAATAAACGATATTCCTGATGCTAACAGTAATTGTGTTAAACAAAAAACTCAACGTGTTCTTAAAATCAATCCATCATTCGAAAGTGTGTGAAGTGCGAAATTGTTTAAATAGCAACACAGATTTAAATATAAACTGTTTTAAGTATGCTCCAATCAAATCATGCAATGTAGAGAGAACATTCTCTCAATACAAAAGTATTTTGTCAGACAGTAGAACAAGTTTCAAATTTGAGAATATAAGAATGTACATATTTGTACTTTGCAATAAAATTGACTATAATTAAAATTTAAACAATGTTATTTCAATAGGCCTGTGTAAATGTTCACAAAAGAGAGAATGAATGAGCTTAGGGACTTTCTCATATACGCGCTTAGTCAAGAGTCTCTGTTGTCGTCGACTGACTGTGCGTACCCAAGGTCGGAATCAGGTGCAGCGTGCTCTACAAACGTCATTCTCCCACCCTCAGTTCTTTGTAAACAAACCTAATGGTCTCGGCGTAGCAAACGTATTAGACTCGGGGTCTAAAGTTCTTGCGTTGGTCATCAGCGCCCGGCCCTAAGTAAGTCTCTGAAATGCTAAACCAAAAGTCTCATGCATCGGACTTTTTTTTTTTGGTAATTTACGTCCTCCAACGTTAAGTTATATCGGACGATGAATGGAATGGGTGAAATAATGCTCAAATGAGTCCAGGGTCCATAGAACTAAGAGTTACCCGACATTCGTCTTTCAGGATAAGGGAAAACCCGGAAAAAACCTTATCCAGGTAACTCACCCTGACCGAGATTCGAAATCGGGACCTTTTGAACAGGAGGCAGACACGCTTGCACCACGCTACCGAGGCAGGCATGCATGGGACTGCTTGCTGGAACTGGGATTGGCATTTCATTACAGAGGGGATGCGCTACATAGGTCACCATGCTGGGCCCTTTGTTCCTATGCCCCCCAAGTGGGGGCACCCCCGGGAGGAAGGATGAGGTGAAGGAGACCGAGGGCGGCCGAACCAAGGAGCTCGACAGTACAGAGGGCAGGGTCCCTACAGTTTAGTGGGATAGACACCTTCCCCGACAGGCCAGGACAACGTAGTGGGAAGGCAACGAGCCCAGCAGCCGAGCCCCAAAGGTCCCTGGCTGGCGGTCCCGAAATGGTCCTAGCAGAAGAGCTGAGGCCGGCAACCGACCTACCGGAGGAGGAAGTAGTTTTCCTCAGAGCATATCATCCTGCCATGCACCGCCGAGACACCCACCGATACTTCCACCCTGAAAGTTACCACCAGATAAGAGATGATATGAAATGATAATGGAGATGAAACGGAGGGACAGGAAATTCGGGGGATGTAATTAACCTACCCAGCATTCGCCTAACGACCCGGAGACCCCCCTCCCGAAAAAACCCATGGGTCATCCTGGGAATCGGACCCGGGCCTCCCGAATGTGGGCCACAGATGAAACCGCCTGAGCCATCCCACTCGATCTACTTGATAGTAATCGAGCACATTAAGGCTCTTCTGCAAGACTGCAGACAGGAATAAAGCGTAAGAATTTTAGATATCCACGCTATTTTATCAATCTAATTCATGTTATCCACCAAAGTTCCTACATCTACTTGACACATCTTAATTTCTTACTTACATCTGAAACAATTTTCTTATTCTTTAATTTGCTAAGCTGTAAGGATCCTTTTCCTCCATTAATTTTCAAAGTTTGCATATGTGCATATGTTTCCATGTATTTACTCTGATTTTCTCTGAGCTTTGAATTAATGCATATCTTCTTGACTGAGTTTTAAGGAGCGCTTAATTGAGCTTAATTGGCCGTACAGACTTATCACTAATAGATTTTCTCTGAACACAAACTTTGCCAATTAGTTTTATATTTAAAAAATTGCGCATCTTAGATGATGCATTCATTTTGACATATGTAAATTATTTATATTCCTATCAATTCTTTATAAAATTACCAATCTTGTAAGCTATATTTGAAGACTGCATGGGCACAAATTAGTACAATAGGTTATATTTTGTATCTCCTAAGATGCATTATTTAGGTTTACTCTCAAGAATTCCTGCTAATTCCCTTCTTTTTAAAGATTTCACTGTGGATACACATGTTA
Organism: Mantis religiosa; assembly: GCA_030765055.1. NCBI lineage: Eukaryota > Metazoa > Arthropoda > Insecta > Mantodea > Mantidae > Mantis > Mantis religiosa. The sequence goes on along the minus strand of CM060954.1, from coordinate 100,903,665 downwards.
CAGGATCTTAAGCTTTACTATCTCTACATTTTTTTATATTGTTGCTAACTGATAATATCAACAGTTGAAAAAATATTCAACACACATTTTCTTTATTCTTATAAAATTCATCATGTAGGTTTTAAATATTTGAAAGACTTGTTACAGTGCTTTTAAATTTTGAAAATTCTCGGCGAAAGTAATGTGTATAGAGCAAATTGAGCTATGTTTAAATTTCTCTTGAGGTCAGAACTGTGTATTTGAAGTACCAACTTTTGATTAAACAATTTGTAACTTACGAAATACATTTATTAACACATTTTATTTACAAATTAAAATTATTAATTTTAAATCACTGTCAATTAGTTTATATTAGTCTTAAAACTAAGTATTTATGAGAGGAAATCACTGCTATAAACTTTAAGAATTAAAACGTTTTCAAAATTGATTATGAAGGATTCACAGCCTATGAACCGTGTGTTAAAACCAAGTTTAGGGCCTCCTAAGGTAAGGTTCAAAGGCATTAATCTAATATAGAATATAAGTAATTCCTCAGTGCATCTTAGATTAGCTATAGAAAGAATAAATAGGCATTAAGGAAGGCAAGCTTACGTAATCGATGTGTAACGTTAGAATGTGTGGTCAACTTCATGCTACGTGTAGGTATATGCAGAACAGCTGCGCATCAAACGTGCTTTATCGATGAATGAAAAGTGAATTTATTCTATGGCAATAATTCTTTGCTTTATATCTGTCATACTGAGCGCAGCTGCGCTTAAAGTCTTTCTGCAAATAGCATAAACCATGGGATTGGCTGTGTACATCCATCCCACGTTGGCCATAACTTTATATTGCAACTTATAAGGCTTCTTTGTTGCACCTATGACGTGTCATACTTCTGGAGGCAGGTTTTTTTTTTGGGTTAGCCCCAAATGCTTATAAAATACGTAAATTGAGTTTGAAATCACGAGCTATACTCTAGAAATTGTTGAACTTATTTTCGTTTTAGGTTGCTGTATATCTTATAAAACTACTGCATTTGGATACTCACAGAGATTTTGTAATAGTTTAAAAGTAATTTGATATATGGGGATATATGAGAGAAAAAAAGCTCTCGGAGACTTAAAAGAACTAAAGATAAATTATCGAAGAGAAATGTAATTAGATGTTCAAGATCTTCTCGGGAAACAAACCAAGCGAAAAGACGATCAGAAATCGAAGTTTTGGGGCGTACATCTCTCCCATCATCAGGATATTTTAAGGAATGTTATAACAGCAAAGTAGATATAACTCAAAAATCAATAAAGATAAAACACTACCAATACTCGCATCAGTGAACAAAAGACTGTAGTACGAGGGCTGTTCAATAAACAATGATCACAATTTTTTTTGACAACCTTCTCTTACTCATCCTCATAATGTCGACGGTCGTTCTCAAAATAGTCTCCCCTGAATGCGATGCACTTGTCCCAGCGTTTCTGCCAATCTTCAAAGACATGCTGGAAACCATTTTTGAGAGATCCTTCAAAATGCCTCCGCAGCCTTCACCACTGTTTCTGATGATGGATAATGCCTCCCACGAAGGCGTTTTTTCAAGTTAGGGAATAGAAAAAAGTCACATGTGGCTAAATCTGGACTATAGGGAGGGTGAGGGATGCACTTCACGTTGATTTTTGCAAGATATTCAGCAACAACATTGACAATATGCGACCGCGCATTATCTTGGTGCAGCATCTAGCCTGCTTCTCGAAAATGTGGTCTTTTGCGCCTGATGTAAACTTGCAATGTAGTATTGCCCAGTTACTGATGTGTGTGCAGGTACAACATGCTGATAAGCCATTCCATGAATACCAAAGAATGAGATGACCACAACTTTCCCAGCAGAAGCAACCACTTTTGCTTTTTTGGGTGGACATGTGACCGAAAACGCTTAATTTCCATGTTAGAGCTCATTTTAGTATTTCTCTTTAACTGTAAATTGAAATAATTCGCGCAGACAATTGTCAAAATACCCCGTTGTTTCGTTTGTATGTACTGTACTTCCTCGATTCACCGCCAGTTAGCCCAATTGAAGGAAGGTAATGTTGATTGCAGTGCTTGTGTTGACATGCGACTCATTGCTCTACAGTATGTAGCATCAACTGGTTAGTGTTCATCATGAACATGGTTTTGCAGTCAGTGCAATGTTTACAAATGCGGAGTTGGCAGATACCGATTTGATGTATGGATTAGCACGGGGCAATAGCCGTGGCGTGGTACGTTTGTATCGAGACAGATTTCCAGGACGAAGGTGTCCCGACAGGAAGACGTTCGAAGCAATTGATCGGCGTCTTAGGGAGCACGGAACATTCCAGCCTATGATTCGTGACTGGGGAAGACCTAGAACGACGAGGACACCTGCAATGGACGAGGCAATTCTTCGTGCAGTTGACGATAACCCTAATGTCAGCGTCAGAGAAGTTGCTGCTGTACAAGGTAACGTTGACCACGTCACTGTATGGAGAGTGCTACGGGAGAACCAGTTGTTTCCGTACCATGTACAGCGTGTGCAGGCACTATCAGCAGCTGATTGGCCTCCACGAGTACACTTATGCGAATGGTTCCTGCAACAATGTACCAATCCTCATTTCAGTGCAAATGTTCTCTTTACGGATTAGGCGTCATTCCAACGTGATCAAATTGTAAATTTTCACAATCAACATGTGTGGGCTGACGAGAATCCGCACGCAATTGTGCAATCACGTCATCAACACAGATTTTCTGTGAACGTTTGGGCAGGAATTGTTGGTGATGTCTTGATTGGGCCTCATGTTCTTCCCCCTACGCTCAATGGAGCACGTTATCACGATTTCATACGGGATACTCTACCTGTGCTGCTAGAAGATATGCCTTTACAAGTACGACACAACATGTGGTTCATGCACGATGGAGCTCCTTCACATTTCAGTCGAAGTGTTCGTAAGCTTCTCAACAACAGATTTGGTGACCAATGGATTGGTAGAGGCAGACCAATTCCATAGCCTCCATGCTCTCCTGACCCCAACCCTCTTGACTTTCATTTATGAGGGCATTTGAAAGCTTTTGTCTACGCAACCTCGGTACCAAATGTACAGACTCTTCGTGCTTGTATTGTGGACGGCTGTGATGCAATACGCCATTCTCCAGGGCTATATCAGCGCATCAGGGATTCCATGCGACGGAGGATGGATGCATCTCTCCTCGCTAACGGAGGACGTTTTGAACATTTGCTGTAACAAAGTGTTTGAAGTCACGCTGGTACGTTCTGTTGCGGTGTGTTTCCATTTCACGATTAATGTGATTTGAAGAGAAGTAATAAAATGAGCTCTAACACGGAAATTAAGCGTTCCGCACACATGTCCGCATAACATATTTTCTTTCTTTGTGTGTGAGGAATGTTTCCTGAAAGTTTGGCCATACCTTTTTGTAACATCCTGTATTTAACATAGATTGTGAGCTGATTTACGAATGGGAGTTAACTTATGCAGTTCTGCAGCTGGATATTTTACACCTTTACTTATAAATTTTGAGAAACTTGGCCAGGAGGAAGGAGAGTTATTTCCTAAAAGGCTTATTTTACTACCTTATTTCTTTGTTTTACTGCACATTTAGTTTACGAGCGAAGTTAGGAAAGAAATGGAACCTAAGCTTACAGCGCCGGTACAGAGAAGTGTGGAATAAATCTTTCCTATGGAACAGAAAAACTGATGTTTCTAAAATACTTTTTTTCTTTCAGCAGGCTTAATCATAAAATTATTTTTAAAATTCTTTAAGTACAAAGAAGTTCGTGGTAAGAAAATGAGCAAAAAGGTTAATTAAAACGAACATTTTCGATGTTATGTAGGAGAAAAAATGCTAACAATTCCCAGGTCGCGGTTCAAACCCGATGAAGGGTACGAGGCATTTTGCGAACGCTAAAATCCTTAGTATTGCTTTCTTAGGAAGGGAAGTAAATCCGGTGGTTCCTTGTTATAGCTTTAGGCACGTAAAATAACCTCATGCATGATAAAGAAGCTTCTGAGCAAAACTAAACGATTTTCACGCCCAACATATAGTGGGACGCTAGCACCTTGTCAGTTAAGAAGTGTGTACAAGTAAAACTCAATTGTATGATGTCAGGTTATTATAATCTTACATAGGACTTGGTTGTTGTGTTGTCGTGCTGTACGAGGTGCGTTCACGTTATAACACCTATATTTTTTTCAGGACTGGGACCATATAGGAACTTCTGTTTTCTTTTCTAAATACAGGTGGACAGAGATGTCAGTGCATAGAACTCCAGTGCCAGCGACGAAAGTTAGGACTGTTTTTGGTACTTAAAATGGTGACGTTTTCATTGCGAGAACAGCGTGTTATCATTTGTTTTCTCCATTTGAAATACATTGCAAGTTGAGTGAGGCAAGTAGCATGGATGTGTCTAATGTGCGTTCCTGGGTGCGACAAAAAAAAAAAAAAAAAAAAAAAAAAAAAAATAATAATAATAATAATAATAATAATAATAATAATAATAATAATAATAATAATAATAATAATAATAATAATAATAATAATAATAAAAATAATAATAATAATAATAATAATAATAATAATAATAATAATAATAATAATAATAATAATAATAATAATAATAATAATAATAATAATAATAATAATAATAATAATAATAATAATAATAATAATAATAATAATAATAATAATAATAAAAATAAATAAAAAAATAAATTCTGCCTAACTTTTATCCAGGCATCTAGAGTCAAAACCTGGACTATTTCTCTATAATTCTAATTGATATTTTATTATCATATTTGTTCTTCCTTTGATATTTTTGCAGATACAATTCTAATTATAAATCTTAATTTATATCCTCATTCAAATACTTCTATTTCTCAGCCTTTCTGAACGCCTAATTCTCTCTACGCTGGCAATCCTTCTTCTGCCTTCTCCTGTCACTCTTTGTTTTGTCTGATACTGTTCCATCACTCTAGTCGATATTAAGGCTACCATTTCTTCTAAAATATTAAAGTTGTCTACCTGTCTTACTATATCCCATATGTATTTCCCTCCTAGACTTCTACGCTGTTCTCCTACCAAATCTTCATGTGATTTACATTCAAATGTAACATGTTCTGGCGTATCTATTACATGACATTGCTCAGATAAGTCGCTTTCTTCCCTTTTTATTCTTTTGAAGTACGTTTTAAAAGGGCCATGACCGGATATGTATTGAACACCAAATCTACGTGGTTGTATGCTTCTTAGCTTGAGTCGTTCTCGAATGTTCGGGAAAATTTCATAAACTCTCCTTCCTGTTTTCTCCGCATCCCATTCTTTTTGCCATTGTTTAATCAGCTGCTGTTTTATCTCATCTTTAGTCTTACATTCTGTCCCAACTATTTCTTTAATCGCTTGTAGATTGCCTCTTTTGAGTCAAAATCTCGCTCCTCGGAGTTTAATCAGCAGATCTACAGGTCAGATTCCTAGAATAACTAGTAGTGCTAAAGTAGAGGTAGTCTTCACTATTCCGCAAATTCTGACTAATGCCTGCCTCTGAGTTCTTCTTAACAAAGTTATGTTTTTCAACAGGTTTACTCGATGGCTCCAAACGCTGGCTCCATATGAGACTATTCCCACGAATAAGCTCATGTGATAAGTTTTAACAGATGATAATGATAGTTTAAACTTTCGAGTCGCCAAGGAGTATAATTTTTGCATGATGTTTCCCGCCTTTGTCCTTACGTTTGCAATATGGGTATCGTAATTCAACTTTTCATCTACATATATTCCTAAATATTTAGCTGCTTTTGATCTCTTAACGTTCGTGCCATCCATTTTAAATATAGGATCCCTTTTGAGCGTACCCTTAAACAAAACGTATGTCGATTTATGCGGAGCTACTTTTAGTTTGACATTATTACACCAAGTGCCTAGTAACTCTAGTGCTATATTTGCTCTGGGTGCGACAGTTCAATGAAGGCAGAACATCGTGTGACAAAGAACCATGAAAGTTGCAGATATCGCCTCCAAAATTGGCATTTTCGTGAGAGCTGCGCATACAAGACGATTTGATAATGCTCAATCGGCGATCCTCCAAAACAACGTTCGACACTCGCTGGATCATATCGTCAGACCGGCTGGTGCGAGGCCGTGGCTGTCTTGGTTTGTTGTCACACGATGTTCTGCCTTCATTGAACTGTAGTACCCAGGAATGCACATTAGACACATCCACGGTACCATCACCGCATGCCTCACTCAACTGACGATGAATTTCAATAGGTGTGACAGCACGGAAACTGAGAAAACAAGGGATTACACGCTGCTCTTGCAATGAAAACGTCGTCATTTTAAGTATCAAAAACAGTCCTAACTCTCGTCGCTGTCACTAGAGTTCTATGCACTATAGAGGGCTGACATCTCTGTCAAGCATTCATAAAGAGTCCATGTGTATTTAAACAAAACCGAAGTTCCTATCTGGTCCCAGTCCTTAAAAAAAATCGGAGGTGTTATAATTTGAACGCACCTCGTATGAGTCTCTCTCGTTAGGTTTTATTTTACTATGCAGAGCGTATGGTTGCTACTATCCACCAGCTGAAAACTCCCCGGCAGGCCAGTGCAGCCGGAATCGCAGCCACCGTGGTCCTGAAACGGCCCTCCAGGTCATCCCGGAGACCGTCCTGTCGGAGGAGGAAGTGTTTAGCAGGTGTATATCATCCTGCCATGCAGCACCCACCTACACTTTCTACCTTAAAATATACAGTCTGTTTAGTTAAAGCGTGTGCAGTTCGGCCGCCTGTTTTGATGAACCCTTATAATGCTTTTACAACAGCGGCCCTTCTTCTCCCAGTCCGTTCTGCAAGGTTGCCACCTTTCTCGATACGTCATGGGTATCGTAGAGGTTTCCTCTAAATGAATCATCTTATGTCCATTACTGCGAAACTTCCTTAGTTTTGACACACACACACACACACATATATATATATATATACCCAGCTCCTTTAGGAGGCTACCAAAATGCATTGCGCATAAGGAAAATCACAAATTGCTTGCAAATGTGCAACCAATTCATCTAAGGTGGGCGCTCTCCCTTTTGCATAGGATCTATAAATTTCTCGACGAATTAAACTGCATGTGAAACTATCGAAACTTTAGAGAAAAGCTTCCTTTTGTTTTCACACTTGATCGGCGTCTTTGGTATTCCTTTTGTCACAATCTTTCTTTCTGTATTTCCGTGAATACCCAGAATTTATCATCAGGTTCATTGCATGACCCCTTACCAAGATTATTTTTCAGCAAATATTTATGTGTTCCAAACAAGCGCTTGAATTTGCTTAGAAAGAGTTCCCGTTATAACTTTGTTTTTTGAAGCTTCTCCAGTAACATAACTCGGCCCAGCTATTCACACTATTGTCATCACTTTGATTATTTTCACTTGACTGAAAGTTATCTGCTACTTCATTTGCATTTACCACTGAACTCCCCCCCCCCGCCCTACGGTCTCCACATTGTGACACACAACGAATTTCTGCACGTAATGGAACAGATCAACTGGAAGTTGGAACTTTGGCAACTGAGACTCCACGTGGAGTAAACATGCGACTATCATTTCAAGAAAATCAGGGTTGCTATTGGTCCTCAACGACAGTGTTCCATTTCCTAAGTGTGGGAACGGTAAGGTCCGTTTCCTTTGTGAGGCAACTGCACTCGCGTTGACTAGACAGATGAGGGGTGATGTGAAATGATAATGGAGATGAAACGGAGGAACAGGAAATTCGGGGGGATGTAATTAATTTATCCAGCATTCGCCTGGAGGCTCAGATAAAACTCCAAAAAGACCGATGAATCAGGTGAGCCGCCCCACGGGAAACCAACACGGACCTCCCGAATGCGAGCCAGAGATGAAAAGGCCTGAGACATCCCAATGAAGACATAGAATATAACATTTGACAGTCATATGTTCACATTAAGGCAAGGCTATACTGAAAATTCCAACTTCTATAATAATAAACTTACCATTATGAAAATTTAGCCACATAATTAGAATATCATTTTAAACTTGCATGCAAATTTTCATGTTGGTACACCAAATAGTTCTTTAATTATTAATTTTTTTGTGAAAATATTGTAAAAATTACTCGATATTTAAAATGTTCTGTGCGTAAAAAATTTGAGCTTTTATTCTTTCATTCTTATTTTTGGAATATTCTTCTAGCATTTGTTCTAAAATATTTTCCATGTGTTAGCTCTCAAAATTCTGAAAATTATTAGCATTTTTCTTACTTAACAGCACATAATTTTCAAAACATGAGCCTTAGCTCAAAAAGGGGAATATGAAGTTTCTTATATACATATTATGGACCTAACCTGTAAGTTTCACCTACTTATATGAAAAACCTTGATGCGTGAGGCATTTTGTATACTTCAAAAAGTTTCTCAGAAAATTAATTTTAAGGTAACCATAGTTACTTTAACGATTGCTAAAGGTCTATTTAAATTGTCACGTGATGGCCTAAAACGGTGCATATGATAAAAGTAACACACCATCTATTACTACACACCCTAAGTTGTCAAAAAGTTCTATAATTTTCAACATTTTCAGCGAATTTTCAGTACAGACTTGCCTTAAAATCTCTGCTGGATATTTATTGCCTTTTACTTATGAATATTTAATTATGACTTAATTCATACAGCGGCTAAATATGTGCTCAAATTATTGACCTTTTTTAAAAAAAAGTCAACATACATGTGTTAATAAAAGATTACCAATTTGTAATGAAGTTAATCCTAATGATCTCGCTACTAAACCATGCGCAATAGCTCTGATTTAATTACTAATATGCAATATCTTTTGGGTAATATTTTCGTTATTATTAGTTATAGAATAAATAGTATGCAATATGCATGCGTTAAGTGTCTTGGAAAATCTCGGAAATAGGAAATACGTTTCATATTTTTAAGCTTTTTGCCATTCTCCAATTATGCACTTGCCACACTCTCCTGGTTATGAATATATTCCGCATATGTTCCGATTTGTAGTAAGGAAATTGCTAACTTAGGGCATATTCTCTCTCCATATTGCTTTTTCCTTTTACCGTGTAATTTTCTTGCGCTATTATCATTTCTACACCTATTATAACAAATTTGACTGTTCATTTAATCGAAACACAGAAGGCTGTGGGAGCAATTACAATTACAAATTCTGATTCTCACTTATATAATTTAAATTTTCATAAATGCCAAATTATTATTGAAGGTTTGTAAAATTATAGTCATGAAGATTTCAAAAGAAAATATGCGAATGTTAACAACTAATTTAAGTCCTTACCTTCAGAAGTACTGAAACGGTATATCACTGATGTATCCTTGTAAACAGGAGCTCGCTAAAATCCTTAAGGACCTGGGTTTGTATTCCTGAAACGAAAAGGTTAAGAAATTAAGCAAAATGCTATGATTTTTAATGTGTACTATTTTGTTTTTTATGCTAATTTTAATTATTCAATAGTTTAGGAATAAGCTTACTGAAATAAAATTAAGTTTTTAAAGTCACAGTACCTATTTATGTTTTAAAACTGTGAGATTATCTCAGCGGTGTTTCTTTTATAACCTTACTGTGGGAAATACAAAGCAAGATTACGATTTAAATTTTATTTCATTATTTCATTAACCATTATATAGATTTAATAGTTATTTTCTGGGCAATATAGATAAATTTTCAGCATCTTCTCTTCTGAATAAGAAGGAGGCTGATATCATTCCAAAAGGCAGCTGTGAATGGGGATATTAAAACGTCATCCTTTACCGATTTTGGATAAATTTGTGATATAAAACATTCATGTATCCTGAGTTTGCTTTTCCGCGAGGTAAACCATCTCCTATTTGATCTTCAAACAATGCCTGCTAAATTAATTACTGCATTTTTATGATGTTTTTGCTGCTTGATCATGAACTTAATTCCTTCCTTCCTTCCCAGATGAAATTAAATGTATAGGAGCTCTCCTTCATTTTAAAGGAAATTGTGAAGAAGTGATTGAAAAAGCGATTACATTGTAAAAATAAGATATAAATAATGTACTGCAATCAATGTAATCATGAACTTTGAAGGATTACATCTTGTAGGGTCAGTTCTCAAGTTTTAACTCAGTTTGTTTACCTGTATAGAATTTTCTGGAAAATAAATCGTGTAGATTTAAAACAGACAGAAAGGTAATGTATGTATAATGCATGTAAAATATTTATTTTTAATAATAAATGGCCTTTTAGAGCTTAATGTGCATATCCTCATAATCACCCCTTTTGTTGGAAACTACTTAGGATGTAATATAATCTATTCCGAAGAGTGTCTAAAGTATTGTTGCTGAGGCATTGTTATGTGGCGGGTCACGGCCGGTGCGTGGGCGCGGAGCTGGACACTTACCGAGATAGAGAGAAGGAAACAGAGAGAGAATGAGGCAGAGATGGTCATGATTGTTATCGAACGAACCACTGAATTCTAGCACAATGGCTGGAGGTATAAAAGCCGGCAAAGTCTTAGTTACGAGTCAGTTGCAAGTGAACTGTTAATTGTGTGTGCAGCTATTTAAAGTGTACCGCAAGTGATTTCTTTCGTTTGTTTACGTGTGGTGAAGCAACGAGAGACCTTGAAGACTACGTTTGTGTATGTTACGTCATTCTGCTGCTGTCAGGGTTGTACAGCGCGTGTTTTTATTTGTAATAAAGGACATATTACATTTCTGAAAACATGACTTTTAATTCTACGAACCCAAAAGTCACAGTATTAATAAATAATCCTAATTTTCAAAGAAATCATGTTTATAACTTTTGCGTGAAATATGAATGCATACGTACAAAACAGACTTTTAATCAAATGTCTTCACGGAAGCTAATTATGCGTATTACATCAATTACTTGTCCAAAATTAAATATTATTAATTAGCGGAGGAAATATTGCTTACAGTTTTATACAGCACACATTTGGTGATATGTATTGAATAGAGAGCGAGGTGGGGGGAGAGCTAGAGAGAAAGAGAGGGAAAGGGATTAGATTAGATTAGATTTGCGTTCAGAGGGTTCTCTTGTAGCCACAAAAGACTGTGAACATTGAACTTGTCCAAAGGTATACAGCACATATACTTGAAAATTTAACATAAGAGACACATTATATACATGCAGTATGAAAACAATATGGAAAACAAGACAGGGTCGGTTGATAAGTCCTGGGCCTCATATAGAGTTGGCGCCACTGGACCAGTTTGACGTATAGCATCTTCTAGTTTAGACTAGTGTGTATCCATTGTTATAGATAAATAGGTTATTAAGTTTTTGAATGAAAGCATTTTATACAATATAACTGCAAGGTTTTGACGAAAATGGAGGATTTGGCAAAACGAGTAGTGAATAAATACCTCCATTTGAAAGACTTAACGCCTAAAGAAAACAAGGAGGAAATGGACAGTACACTGAAAGACTCTGCCCCTTCATATACAATGATTAAAAGGTGGGCTGCAGAGTTTAAGATGGGACTTACAAGCAATAGTGATGAGCCTCACTCTGGATGCCGTGCCGAAATCACAACTCCAGAAATCGTTGAAATAATTCATCGTTTAGTGCTGGGAGATCGCAGATTAAAGCTTTTTTGAGATAGAAGAGGCTGTAAACACATTAAAAGAACTGCAGGTAATATTTTAATGATGGTTTTGGCTTTCAAAAGGTATGTGCAAGTTGGGTGCCGCGTTTGTTTACATCTGATAAAATGTTGCAGAGAAAAACAGTTTCTGTTAAGAATTTGGAGCTCTACCATAAAATTTCCAGTAAAATTTTGAGACGGGTTATTACCATGGATGAAACTTGGATAGATCATTACTCTCCAGAAAGTAAATCACAGTCAAAACAATGGATTGCACCAGATGAACCAACTCCAGAAAAGGAAAAGTCAATTTTGTCAGCTAACAAAGTTATGGCGAGTGTTTTCTGGGATGCACAGGGAATTATTTTTATTGATTACTTGGTGACTACTTTGCAAGCTTAATGCAGAGATTGAGTGATGAGGTGAAAATAAAAAGACTTCATTTGGCAAAGAAAAAAACTTGTTTCTTCACGAAAATGCTCTAGCCCATCGTTCAGACGTTATCATAGGAAAAATATGCAAACTAAAGTTTGAATTGCTTGGACATCCATCCTATTTACCAGATTTAGCACCCAGTAACTGTTACCTTTTTCCGAAACTCAAAAAAATTTCTTGGGGGACGAAGGTTATACAGCAACGAGGTCATTGATACGGTAAATAGCTATTCTGAGGATCATGATAAATAGCACTACAGAGGTTTAATTAAATTAGAACAACAATATGAGAAATGCATAAGCCTTTCTGGAGATTATATTGAGAAATAAAGAATTTTTTTTAACTGTGAGGCCCTAGACTTAGCAGCCGACACTCTTGTATGATACAAAATCAAATCCTTTTTAATCAAACCCCTTCACTTGGATTTTACAAATAAGTCTCACCATTTTACATTGGATTTGCAATGGATACCATTTATTGTCATAAGGTTTAGTGGCAATGATTTGTCATTGGTACAGTTAAATTCTACTTACAGAGCCACATAAGCATTATCAGGATAATCTTTATTCAAATAGTCTTGTAACGAATAAAATGATTTTGAGCATAGGTATTCTCTACTAGCATTTTTAAAATCACTGAATTTATCAGTTTTCCTTTAAGGTCATTAGGAAGTGCGCCAAGTATTTTGATGGTTTCATAATACAAAAAGGTTCAGCACTGGGATAATGGATGTTAGGCTTTTGTCTAGATTTTTTCTATGCATTTCATTATTTGTTATAAACGAGGCACATATAGAGAATATATGTATACATATATATACATACATATATACATACATACATACAAGAAAGTTTAAGCAGCTTCAATCTTTTAAAAAGATCTTTGCAGGAGCGTCTGCTATGGGTGTTAGTACTGATTATTATAACGCTTTTCTGCATAAGATTTTTTTTTTAAATTTCTACTGAGCTGCCCCAAAATAATATTACATATTGCATAACAGAGTTAAAGTATGAATAATACAGAACGCCTGCTTCTACAGCCCGGAAACAGTGAAAGAAAATTATGGGCACAGTAAATGAAACTCGTGCTGGAAGGGAAGTATCCTAAAGTTTCGCTATCGATCCGGGAAAACACGACAAAATCCATGATTAGAGTGCCCGGACCGACGAGAATCGAACCCGGTACCTCCCGAATGAGGAAGGCTCTCTCCCGGTATTAAACAATAGAACCATTCATTCTAACATACATGTACACGATTGTTTCAGTAATAAAAGGCTAGAGGAAACTGGTCTCTTGAATTTCCTGTCGATTTTATTCTTTAGATGCACTTGCCAGACGTTCTGAAAGTAGAGCGGTTTCCACAAGTAGTTAACCCTTCCAGACATGCTTTCGAAGATCGCGAACAGGTCTAACCTGAGACTGGAACAACCTTAAAGAGTTTAAATACTTTTAAAGCTGTAGCTTTCTATTTGCTGACGCGGAGCTGCTCATTTCATCACTTTCCTCGCAAGAGAAATGGTTGAAACTGTGTAGCGAACTTGCTTTTACAGTTACCTCTCTGAGCATCACTTTTCTGAGAGGTACCAACTCTGCAGAAGTTTTCTCTAGTAAATGCTGCTCCTAGGTTCTCATTTAGCTCTTAGTAAAGTGATAAAATGTATTCCTCCAAGACTTCACAGCCTTTCTGTTACTTCCTAGTGGCAAAATTTTTCAAGTCAAATCATATACGACATAACCTAACACATTCAACGGTATTTAGGAGTATTTATGCTGTGTAATATATTTTATTATCAAACTGTATACAAGTTAAGATGTATTTTTGGGTTATACACTTTCCTGCGATCACTGCGACCTGTTTTCTTCCAAAATAAAAGACAACAAGATTTCCTAATTAATTTCGGTAGAGACTTACATACAAATATTTGGTGTGTTGATGATTTTTCTACCTCTTGTACAAATTATTTGTACAAATGCTTAATTTTATGTATAATTTTTATTAATCCACATTTATAGAAATTGCCATTTCAGTGACAAGGGGATTAGGAGAATATAAGGCCTTCAGTGATAAATGTCTTAAGATCTGGTTTCTTTGGATTGTCAAGGTGGGTTAGGGAAAATGGCTTAAGGTTAGGATTACAATTACTACGGAGGGGATCTGGCACTGGAACCTAAGCTCAAGTGGGGCATTTCTGGGAGAAAGGATCAGGCGAGAGGAGACAGATGACGGTCAAAGAATCAGGATGGTACAAAGGGCAGTGCCTACTATATACCAGTTGGAAACTCCCCCGGTAGGACAGCACAACCGGTATCCCAACATATATAAGCTCGAGGTATCTACCAGGGCGATCCACACAAAGTGAAGACTGACCTCCCCTATGATGACCAGGAAGTCACTGAGCTGCGCAGCGCCTCCGTGGGGCTTTCCATGGGGCAAGGCAGAGACTAACAGCGCCCCCCCCCCATCTGGTCCTATGGACTCAAGACGGAATGGGCCCGCCTCGGTAGCGTAGATGGTAGCGTGTCTGCCTCGCGTTCAAGAGGTCCCGAGTTCGAATCTCGGTCAGGGTGAGTTACCTGGATAAGGTTTTTTCCGAGGTTTTCCCTTATCCTTAAAGACGAATGTCGGGTAGCTCTAAGCTCCATGGACCCTGGACACATTTGAGCATCATTTCATTAACCGTCCGACATGACTTAACGTTGGAGGACGCAAAATTAAAAAAAAAGACGGGATGGAAGTGGATATGTCACTTACGCGCGCCAACCCAAAGGAGAAGGCTACCGATTAACCTTGGTAGGGCCGCCTGGTGATCTAGCACACCTTCTACTAGCTATGCTGGGTAGTACACGGGAATATATGGCTTCCCTCAACCCCATCCAGAGACGTACCCAATCACCCACGGGTATCGGGAACCACTGCCCCCTCGAGTCCAACCCAATCCGAACAACTCCCAATCAGCGGGGGGGGGTCTCGAATGTTCGGCCCGAGGTCCCTCTAGTAACGTCAGAGGCACCACGAGTGCTGCTAGGGGTACGCAGCGCCCGCACCACGGCAGCTGAAGGGGACGAATCCCCTCTCCCACGCGGCCGGTATCCCAACATCAGTACTCCGAAAAGGGTTCACCGTAAAGGGTTCGGAGACTGGAAACCGTCCTACCAAAGGAGCATATCATCGTGTCATGCAGCGCCGAGACATCCGTCGACGCTTCTTCCCTGAAAGAGACCACCAGGTGAGAGATGATGTGAAATGATAATGGAGATGAAATGGGAGGACACTATGTAGTGAGGAGTGTAATTAACCTACTCAGTATTCGCTTGGCGACCATGGGTCAGGTAGGTCAGCCACCGGAATCAAACCCGGACCTCCTGAATGCGGACCACAGATGAAACCGCCTGAGCTCTCTCGTTCGGTAGAACCATTTCCATTTGAGAAAAGCATAAGTATTAATGCGAACCAATAAGGGATGAATGAATTATTGTGCATTTTCCAAAATTTTACAATTTACAAATTTTGGCTACATTTTTTTGTCTTTACCTTGTTGCTACCTTGGCTTACATGACACCCTGGTCTTCTGCTCTGCCAGGTAGCTCTTAACCTCCATAACTCCTTGATTACTTAATTAGTCCCATTCTTCCCCCTCATCTTCCTTTCTTATATTCTTTATATTTCTGGCCCAATGTTCTTTTACTTTGTCTAAGAACTCACCAATACTTCTTACTTTCTTTTCCTCCTTTCCCGTTAACATTTTTATAGCTACTATCCTCTTCTCTACTTTCTCCCATTTTTCCTCCTAAACCCTTTTCCTCCACATTGTAACCTCCTCGTATTCTGTTACATAGTGTTCTATGTTTTCTTTTTCCCCACACAATTCACAAATTCCTTTTTCCCTACCTCTTATCCCTCTTAGAAATCTTGTTTCTGTTCTCATCCAAGCTAGCTCTTCTCTCTCTTGCCTGTTGCACCAATCTACATATGCTTCTCGTCCACAATTTCTTTTTATTTGTTTGTAAAATTGTGATGATTTCATATTTTCTAGACATCCCCATATTTTCTGCCTTTCTATTTCTTCTATTCTGCATTTTATCAATTTACCCACATCGCTTGTATTCCTTTCCTCTAATCTCCATACATCTCATATTCCTATTTTTTTTCATAATTCCTCATATCTCTGCCCACCAACTATTTGAGTTCTCTAATCTTTTATGCTGACTCATGCATAATTTCATAATTTCCCCTTCTTCTTTGACCAAACACCCATACAAAAATAAGCAATAAGGAGTATCTCGGAAGTAGTAAACAAAAAGAACTTATTTGACATTGAGTGTTTTAGTGGGACCTACATTTATTTTGTCATACGATTTTTTCTACCACTTAGAGTTCCAGTTATGCCAGTCATTAATGGACAGGACTTCAGGGAATATTTCCAAAAAATTCGGTATGTATTAATTATATTTCAATTGTCATAGAAAAATCCTAAACATAAGGTAATTTAATAAAAAAATTCAAGCCGTTTATGAAAAAAATTAACAATTTCGAACTATTTTCCATGTAAATATTTATTTAGATGGGGAATGTTTTTGATAATTTTTTTAATATCCCGCCTGTAACTTCAATGATCATATCGGCGGCCGTTCTCCTTTGGAACATATCGAAGGTGTTAACTCGTATTCGTTGGGTTTTAGATCACGAACACATTCGCACTCTTATTCATACTTCCATACTCTGGGGAAGATGAATTATCTTGGTTGGAGAAAAATCCCCAGCCCCCACTGCAGGAATCGAACCCGGGACCCCCAGCACGGCAGGCAGGTGCTCTACCGACCGAGCCACGGGACCAGCCATTGACATTTTTGTCGCATCCATTGAAACAGAAAGCTAGACGAAGGGACACACATACCATAAACATTAAAAAAAAATACATTTTTCTAATTAAGATACATAGTTTAAAACACGAGTTTCCTATGAAATCTGATCATTGGGTGGAATGCAATACTTCCTCTACTTCCTATACTGGAAGACAAAGTAAGAAAAACAGGTTCATTTCTATTTGTCAAATGATCCAGCATTTATATACTGCCAAGCTTGGATGATTCATGCTACTGCAAACTATATGCATTAATTTCAGCATTAACGAGATCGGGAACCAAAATATGCTTCATAGAGTTTGAAATTTCAACACAACGTGTTGGTACAAGTAAGAGGTAAATGCTGTGCGGTGTCTTTATTTGCATAAGCAAGGTTTATATTTCAGCACGCTAAATACACCACATCGCGCAAGAAATCTCTTCCAGTAGATGCAACTCGAGACTCTGGCAAAACAAACTATTATTGTGGTTGTAGGAAAGCCCCAAAGCTCTCTGTAGCAACAAGAAATACAGAGATACAGTAGTTTGTACTCGCTGCGAAGTCTCTTTCATAAATAGCAGTAGTCCCCAACGTCTTCTCCTATGAACTAATGATGTGACCTTTTCATTACACTCCTTTTTTGTCTCCTATGAATGTGTCACTGTTCGGCGATCAGAGGTGGAGACATATCCACCCTCCCCTCTTTCGCATAAAGTTGGGCACCACTGGCATATAGTATTAGTAAGAGGTTGCTACATTCACCAACTCATATGCAATGCATAAAACATTGCGCGGATTTCATCGTTTAAAGAACATGATCAACTCTGAAACTGCTAATGTGCGAGGGGGAGTCAAAAATATCCTTAAAAATTGTACAATTTCCAATATTCGCACTGTAGCTATGGAGTACTGTTATCAATGTTTAAAGAATGATCAACAGGTGGCAGCATACTACGAGGGTGGTGTGAAAAGTTTCCAACCTCAACATGAAGATGGCACCGCTCGTAAATAAAAGCTAGTGAGTTTCGTTGTTCATCTGTGACAGTTACTCACTAAAGTTTCAGTCATTTTGGACGCTCAGTTGTTATGTAACAGTTGTTTGAGTGAGTTGATGTGAGTGTTTTTATGAAAATGGACAAAATCGATATCGAGCTGTCATTGAATGTTTGTTTTTGAAAGGCAATACGCCTACGCAAATCAAAGATGAGTTGGATTCTACACCATCATTTACCACAGTGAAGTTTTGGTTAGCTGAATTTAAACGTGGCCGTAAGAGCTTGGGAGACGATGAATTTTCGGGACGTCAAAAACTGCAACTACCGACGAAAACATCGCCAGAGTTTACCAAATGGTGCTAGATGACCGCCGAATTAAAGTGAAAGAGATAACAGAGACTATGAACATAGTGTAACGGGAGCATTGGAGCACCCTGTAACCAGCTGGGAACGGAATGCAGGGGGGAGGACCGCATTAGCCACACCTTCCCCTCGTTTGTCTTGTAGTATTTGACAGGCAGTGGTTGGGAGGAAAAACATCAGTGGGCCGTCTGCTTCTGCCCACCTGGTTCCAGAAATTACGGAGTCTGGAACATTCTCCTGGTCACTAGAAACCGGCGAAATTCCTATAAAGAGGGTTCCAGACAGACGGAGTGGGTCAGTTAGTCAGTTGTTGTGCTGTGTTGAGTTGGTCGGTCAGTTAGTGAGACAGTCGCAGTTCTTGGTGTAAGAGTTAGTGACGTGTTAATGTACGAAAGGATTGTGCAACGGAAGACTGTACGAACCGTGTATGAGTATCGGGGTTGATGTAATCGCGAGTACAAGGAAATTGTAACGGACGAACTGGTAAATTGTAATTGTTTGAGGCAAGTAATTTTATGTAATTGGCAAGTGTTAAACTGTAAGTCGGTGGAAATAAAGAACATTGTTGAGTGGCGTAATTGGACTTTTTATTCCACGAACCCACAAAGTCACACTGGCGTCAGAAGTGGGATAACAACACAAAGTCACACTGGTGTGAGGAAGCGGGAAAACAACATCACCGAACATTACAACGATGGAGGCAGCATTAGAAAAGATTTTAGCGGAACTGAAAGAAATGAAGACGGCTAAAGACAACATCATCAGGAAGATGGAAGAAATGCGGGCCGAATTAACAGAGACGCTGGAGACTAGAAATAACCTGGCCGCGGAACTGAAACTAATCAGGACGGCTAGGGAGAACATCGCCGCAGAGTTGAAACAAATGAAGACGGCAAACAACATCGCCGAGAAGATGGAACAAGTGAAGGCCGAGTTAACCACAGAAATGAGAGCAGCGAATGACGGTCTGGCTACCGAAATGAAGGTGGCGAACGAGGCTCTCGCCGCCAAGTTTGAGGAACGGTTGGCCGGCGTGAGGGATGACGTCGCGAACCTGGGCAAACGGAAGGGTCAAGTAGACGACCGCCGTAATGATTTAGAGGAAAAGGCCGACAACATCGCAAAACCCCTCACCCGCCTGACGGAGGAAAACCGGCCTTATGTGTGGACGGAGGACGCCGAAGACGCTTTCCAGCACCCGAAGGAGACCCTGTGCAGTGCTCCAACTTTGGGTTTCCCACAACCGGGTGGCGCCTTCATTGTGGACACCGACGCTAGTGACCATTGCATTGGAGGTGTCCTATCGCAGATCCAGGACGGCCATGAGCGCACAAGAGTGGAAGAGAAGGAGCGTGCCGCAGCAGTCCGAGTAGTTGTGGCAGTGCCTGCTGAAGGCTGGGATAGCGCAGGCCTGAGGAGGGAGCAGCTGGCGGACGCAGACTTGGGGCCACTCTTGAGGGAAGTGGACGCAGGGACGAGGCCAACCTGGGAGGACATCGCACCGAGGAGCGCCACCTACAAGTCGCACTGGGCCCAATGGGACTCGTTGAAGACCAGAGAGGGCGTGCTGTTCCGGGTATGGGAGTCACCCGATGGGAAGGCGCGGAGAGGACAGTTGGTACTTCCCCGGAGCAAGGTCCCGGAAGTCTTGGAGGAAGTGCACGCCGGTACTTCAGGAGGACACCTGGGAGCGAACCGAATGATTCACAAACTACGGCAGCGCTACTTCTGGCTCAGACTCCGGGCAGATCCTGGTGGTACACCTGGACCGCCTCGCACGCTACGATGGGGCTGTTCGTGGGCGAACAGCTTTGAGGAGGGAGCAGTGTAACGGGAGCATTGGAGCACCCTGTAACCAGCTGGGAACGGAATGCAGGGGGGAGGACCGCATTAGCCACACCTTCCCCTCGTTTGTCTTGTAGTATTTGACAGGCAGTGGTTGGGAGGAAAAACATCAGTGGGCCGTCTGCTTCTGCCCACCTGGTTCCAGAAATTACGGAGTCTGGAACATTCTCCTGGTCACTAGAAACCGGCGAAATTCCTATAAAGAGGGTTCCAGACAGACGGAGTGGGTCAGTTAGTCAGTTGTTGTGCTGTGTTGAGTTGGTCGGTCAGTTAGTGAGACAGTCGCAGTTCTTGGTGTAAGAGTTAGTGACGTGTTAATGTACGAAAGGATTGTGCAACGGAAGACTGTACGAACCGTGTATGAGTATCGGGGTTGATGTAATCGCGAGTACAAGGAAATTGTAACGGACGAACTGGTAAATTGTAATTGTTTGAGGCAAGTAATTTTATGTAATTGGCAAGTGTTAAACTGTAAGTCGGTGGAAATAAAGAACATTGTTGAGTGGCGTAATTGGACTTTTTATTCCACGAACCCACAAAGTCACAATATCAAAAGAACGTGTTTGTCACGCATAAAATCAACATTTAAACATGAGAAAGCAGTCCGCACTTTGGGTGCCGGATTTGCTCACGTTAGATAAAAAATGTGTTAGAATGAATATTTACAACGCTCTGTTGGCGCAGTTTAGGCACAATAAATCCGAGTTTTGGCGCCGATTAATTACTGTATATGAAACTTGGTTACGCCATTATGGGCCCGAAACAAAAATACAGTCCAAACAATGGATTGCAAAGGGGGAATCGGCTAAAAAAAGGCACAAACTGTTTTTTTCGGCTGGGACTGTATTTTTAGGATAGTATGGAGTTATTTTAATCGATTATCTTCAAAAAGGAGAAATCATTGCAGGAGCATACTACGCATCATTATTTGACACGCTGAAGTCAGTACTTGCAGGAAAACGACCACATTTGCAGAAAAAGAAACTCCTGTTTCACCAAGACAACGCTCCTTCTCACACCTCAGCGTTTGCAAATTCGATAATCCAAGAATTACGGTTTCAACTGATTGACCATCCGCCTTACTCCCAAGTGACTCCCTCATCTGAAAATTGCGCTCGGAGGACAGAGATTTTTGTCAAATGAAGAGGCAATCACCTTCGTGAACAATTATTTTGCAGAGAAAAATGCCGAGTAATATTTGGACGGGTTACAAAGATGGGAGCATCGCTGGGAGGTGTGTAGAGTTACAAGGAGGCTATGTTGAAAAACAATTGTTAGAAACGTCTTGTATCTTTATCATGTCGGAAACTTTTCAGACCACCTATGTACGTACAAACATGATACTGCCATAATAACAGTCTAAAACCACAGTCTCGCTTGTGACTTGTGAACGAAGGAAAGCGTTCTATTCGTCCGTGCAACTTCTTAGAAATTAAGATTTGAAAACTATTGAAATCCATCGGGGAATATAATGGTGCATGTTTATCCACTCCAACAATTGATGAGTAGATTATAAGATTCAGGAAAGGTGTGACTTCTGTGGCAGACGCTCCCCGTTCAGGATATACATCGCAATATGATTTTTGTTTTTTCTTCTTACCCTCCTTTTATGGAGGACTTACAAGTGGATGCCTGGGGTCAGCCGCCTATCGAGGAGCAGAGGAAATCTGTATCCGAAAGAATATCTGGGATGGGAGATTAGCCCGATACCAGACATGAGGGTGAAAAGTGGATGGTAGGAAATGGTGGTACAGTTGACAGAATGAATAGCAGAAATATCTCGAGAACCCGGAGAAAACCACTCAGAAGTCGCTTCCTCCGCCACATGCGATCTCCTTGAGATTGAACCCAATGAGATAGTGGACCTGTGATATCTGAGTGTATTGCAGCAGCTGGAGCCCTTGTGACGCGAAATCTCTGAATAACAGTGGTTGAAATAGCCACAAATGTGAAATCAAGGCTTAACACATAACATTGTTCATGATGTAATTATGGTTCTCAAAGTATCTACAAGGTGAGTATCACGGCAACGCACTCCAGAGTTTCCACGACCGTCATACTCACCAGACCTTGCCAAGTTATAACCACATGTTTGGACATCTCAAAAAAGCTGTGGAAGCAATTTTCCTTCCTTCCTTCCTCCCTCCCTTTCTCCTTTCCTCCCTTCCTCCCTTCCTCCTTTCCTCCTTTCCTGCCTTCCTGCCTTCCTGCCTTCCTGCCTTCCTCCCTTCCTTCCTTACTTCCTTCCTTTCTTCCTCCCTTCCTTCCTTCCTTCCTCCCTCCCTCCCTCCCTCCCTCCCTCACTTCCTTCCTTCCTTCCTTCCTTCCTTCTTTCTTTCTTTCTTTCTTTCTTTCTTTCTTTCTTTCTTTCTTTCTTTCTTTCTTTCTTTCTTTCTTTCTTTCTTTCTTTCTTTCTTTCTTTCTTTCTTTCTTTCTTTCTTTCTTTCTTTCTTTCTTTCTTTCTTTCTTTCTTTCTTTCTTTCTTTCTTTCTTTCTTTCTTTCTTTCTTTCTTTCTTTCTTTCTTTCTTTCTTTCTTTCTTTCTTTCTTTCTTTCTTTCTTTCTTTCTTTCTTTCTTTCTTTCTTTCTTTCTTTCTTTCTTTCTTTCTTTCTTTCTTTCTTTCTTTCTTTCTTTCTTTCTTTCTTTCTTTCTTTCTTTCTTTCTTTCTTTCTGTCTTTCTTTCTTCCTGTCCCTTGCTTCTTGTCTTCTTTCTTTGTGTAAGTTATATACACACTGCCAAAAAAGATACACTAGCTTCCACTTTGTTCCATATATTACATTTTTTTTTAGAAAAATATATGTTTTTATTTGATCAACCCTCATTGATCTGTTCAATTGATATATTACTCTTTTTGTACATCTTGGTCATGGTAGGTAAGTAACTTACAAAACATCGTGATGGCCTCCTTGGAAGCTATAACATAAATTTTCTTTATTTTTTTTTTTCAAAAGATATTTCATGGGTTCAGTTCACGAGTTTAAAGTAAGAGGCTTTGTAGACTTTTGCTCAGATACGTATAAATATGAGTAGCAACACAACTGGTCGCAACACACCGTTAACAGAACCACTCTCCCCAGATTTTACATCATAATTTTGAGACTCACTAGAATAGCTATCGAAAATAAAGCCGGAAAATAGAGACTGAAGAAAATACAGGGTGAAAATTGCGCAATACTTTAACTCCAGACTATAAATTGAAATACCTTTATTTGGCTTTGCTCACACTTTTATGTCCCATAATCAACAACACGTTCAGACTTCAGTTGTTTCGCCTTAAACAAAAATTTAAGCATTGCCCCGGCCTCCAGGTATTTTCCAGTTTGTTCATCGTCCCTTATTCTATGCGGTAAGAGATTGCGGCACATGCTTCTCCCTTCATTCTTCCTTCAACTTTTCTAGGCTGTGTATTCATGATTCCTCTTTCAGGTAAACGGTAATATATATTCAAATTACACTAGTCAATAAAATTTATCATCTAGCTTAAACAAGTAAGCCCTGGTTAAACCGATATGCATGCAGTACTGATCCAGCAGTCAGATTTTAACCTCAAATACATTCGTGGTAACGACTATTTTCTGTTTTTTCCCCTTCTTTATTCTTTGGCGATTCTTAGCTTTCCTCTCCTTTGTCTGAATCGTTCTTGAAATTTACGCATTCTTAGCAAGTCATTTTAAGATCTACACAACCTCGCTGCCTCTTTTTGTAATTTTCTCTATATATTTATAATTTTCTCTATAAACAACTTGTAATGGATGTTTAATTACTGTAAGTTTAAATATTACGGTCTGTGAATCCCCATTGCGCAGTTCGTCATGCACTTACCAAGCGGGATGGCGCAGGCGGTTTCCTCTGTGGCCCTCATTTGGAAGGTCCGGGTTCGATTCCCGTGGCCGACCTACTTCACTCATAAATTATTTTGGAGGTTTTCCTGGGTCACCAGGCGAATATTGGGAATTTAATTACATTCCCCAATTTGCTATCCTCCATTTCATCTCCACTATTATTTCACATTATTTCTCATCTGGTGGTCTGTTTTAGGGTAGAAATATCGTCGGGTGTCTCGCCTTAGCAAGGCAGAATGATATGCTCTTGGTAAACCTTCCCTTTCCGATAGGACGGTCTCTGGTCTCCGAACCCGGTCTAGTGGGGTCTAGTGGGATACCAGTTGTACTGTCCTGACGTGGAGTTTCCAACTGGTAAAGTGCCCTTTGCACTGTCGTGGCTCCTCATCGCTTCATCTTTCTCCCAGGGGTGTTCCACCTGGGGGCATAGGTTCAATAGGCCAGCTTGAACGTCCGTGCCGAAACTTCTCCGTAGCGCAGTCCAGTCCAGTCGTCATGCACTTCCCGTAACTCGTTCTGTGGCGATATTTGTGCAAGACTGTTTGTTTTCTGCCGGCACGATTTACTTATTTTAGAAATTTTTCTCTGGGTTTCTCGACGCAGGTTTATTTCCAGGTATTCAATTCCACTTGGTGATATTCTACGGAACAATACTGTGACTTTGTGGGTTCGTGAAATTAAAAGTCCAATTGCACAAACTCAAAATGTTCTTTATTTCCACCAAATTTACATTTGGAACACTTGCCGATTACATAGAATTACGTAGTGCACACAATTACAATCCACCAGTTCGTCTGTCACAGGTCCACTTCACACTCATAATTACGTACAACTCCTCTGATACACATACGCAGTCTTCCAGTCCATTAGCTAGCACGGCGCTCTTCACGGCTGCTCGCCAAGAACTGAGCTGAATCGTCCAATGCATCCCTTGTACACGCAGATCGCTTTGTCTGGAAGTTTCGCGGCTCAGTGAATCATTCGTATGGTTCCAGACGTCATGGGGAGGGGAAACAGACGGTAAAGTGCCTCGTGACATTTCCCTAACCATCCCCTTCAGTGAATGTCCCAAGATAAATGGCTAGGCGTGGTCTGAATGCTTCCCGTCTGGCGCTACCTGCCAGCTGGTTCTATCGGGAATTCCCATGTTTGGGTGACAATACGGTAAAGCGCGAATGGACTAAGGCACAGAGGTTCCTTTATTCACTAGATCCATCACTGCAATCCTAGCTTGCTTTATTCTTTCCTCTTTTCCCTTTCTAGTTTTTTTTCTCATTATGTACAACACTGATTAAAATTTTAGACCAGTTTGGTATCCATTTTATGCATTTTATATTGAAATTGGACACTCCACCTCTTTCTAGGAGGTTCAATATCTTGCTATCTTCTTTGTTTGTAATTGTGTATACTTCGGATATATGACTGAAACCCATATTGACATGCTCATGCACTTTTATGTGTCCACCACTTGTCCCTTCAGTGTTAGTAATATTTAGTTGTTGCTATGAATTTCAGTTTTGGAGCGAGGATTAGCTAAAGTGCTGCACCCGGTTTATACGCCTTACTCTCATTACTGGTGCTTATATTCCTGATTTTTGCTTTTTGTTGAAGACCAAGCTTTTGATCCAAATAGTAGTGAGGAAGTGTCCAGAATTTTATAAAAATTTTAGAACAGTCCCCTTTGTTTCTCAGTTTCCCAACAATGTTCCTTTCATTGTACTTAATATGGCTAAATTTTGGTCGCTTAATGTCAATATCATCTGTATAGCCAGGAGGTACATTTACAACCTGGGTAACTGAGCTTACTTACATCTTTCATTGGTTCGTTATTTAAGACAATTTTGTTCTGATTGGCGTTTTCTCTTAAGGGCACTGGGAGGTCGATAGGTTTCAAAAAATCCATTGTTTGCGTTTAATGTTAGAAATCATATAATTCTACAGCTTTTAAATGATATATATATAACATAGGTTGTCAGCTGGTATTAAAGCCCTTTAATTCGTCAATTTAAACATGACGGCATAATGATACGCCCACTTCCTGAGAATGGTGCTTAATCTTTGGTCGTGATTTCCCAAAACCTTGATTTTTCATAATTTAGGGGCATGTTTCTCAAAAACTATAATAGATATTGACACAAAATTTGTAGTAGTTATTTGTCAATGTTCCTTGAACACATTCGGCTATAATTTATATTCATGTGATTTATAAAATGGATGAAAACAAATATTCAATCCTTGTAAATATTATCCCTTTATTACTCAAAACTAATTAATTTTTCATGTGCATAGTATAAACTATATGCGATTGTAATTTAGCTTTTATTATAAAACTGTATCTTAGGTTATTTAGGATAATACTTGGTGCATGTAGCTTTAAATTTCTACAAGTAAAGTGCACCTGAAATATAGGATGCAATATTTTTTCAGGACACACGGTGTGATTTATTCCCCTTTTGCATGGACCCATGTGAACGTAATTTAAATATTATACAGTAGTTAAATGTACACATCCTTATAAAGTAATCACATCGAATTTTAATTTCTGATAATGTTTAGTTTTCTATATACTCAAATTTTAATATTGGTAAAAAATTAGCCTTGTCTGGGTAAAAATAACCTCCAAGTGCCCTTAAAAACCCATACACTATGCTTTTAGTGATATCTTTAGACCATATTGTTTAACGATTGAGCTTACTTACAAGATCGCTCTCTATAACCTATTTTTAGAAGTTGCAAAACGCAATTTTATGTTCAGAAATAACTAGAGTGCTTAAAGTTATATCATTGCTTTAAAATTACCAGCCATTGATAATCTCTTATCATCTCCTTTTCCGTATTTACACCCTTATTTGTTTTTAATTATATATTTCTGACTATGCATAAACTTTGTGTGGCTCTACGCAAATGTTGAAATGATATCTCACATCAGCAAAGTGTGATAAAAATATTTTTATAGTAAATAAACGTAGAGATATGTGGATAGGGATGTTGAAAGCTCTATGCTTCTCTACCAGCTCACTGAACAAATGCTACGAACTTTGTTGCCTGTGCCCACTTTATTCCTCTAATGTCAAGTGCTCCGCTGTTATACCCGAAATAAGTCTCTTTATAATATTGTTTTCATAATTATGTTGTATTGCAAACGAACCACTATTTAATGTAACGCGAAGTCTTCTTCTGTACCATATACGAGGGTCAGCTGATAAGTCCCGGGCCTCAAAAAAGAAGTTCTTCTTTATTTCTCAACATAGTCTCCAGAAAAGCTCATATATTTGTCATATGTGTTCAAATTTAATCAAACCATCTATTGCGATGTATCATGATCTTTAAAATAGCTGTCCACTACATCAATGAACTCCTCGTTGCTGTAAAATCTTCGTCCTCCAAGACGTTTTTTGAGGTTGGAGAACAGGTAGTAGACCCTGGGTGCTAGATATGGCAAATAGGGTGGATGTTCAAGCAATTGAAACTTTAATTCGCACACTTTCCCCATTGCAGTGACTGAATGACGGGCTTGAGGACTCTCGTGAAGAAGCGAGGTTTTTTCCTTTACCAAATGAGGTCTTTTTATTTTCAGCTAATCACTCGAACGTTGCAGTAAGCTTGAGTGGTGGTCAAAAGTAATATTTTTTATCACTTTTCCAAGTAATCAATAAAAATAATTCCCTGTGTATCCCATAAAACACTCGCCATAGCCTTGTTAGTTGACAAAATTTACTTTGCCTTTTTTGGAGTGGGTTCACCTGGCGCAGTCCAATGTTTTGACTGTGATTTACTTTCTGGAGTGTAGTGACGTATACCTTCATCCATGGTGATAAGCTGTCTCAAAAATTCACTGGTAGTTTTACGGTAGAGCTCCAAAATCTTAACAGAAACAGATGTTCTTTGCAACTTTTGATTAGGTCTCAACAAATGTGGCACCCACCTTGCACATATCTTGTGAAAGCACAAAACATTACCTAAAATATTACCTGCAAGTTATTTTGATGTGTTTACGCCTCTGCTATCTCAAACAATTTTAATCTGCGGGCTTACAGTACTAAACGATGATCTCTGAAATGATGACTTCTACAGGGCGTCCAGAGCGAGGATCATCACTAGTGCTCGCACGTCTCATTTTAAACTCTGCAACCAACCTTTTAATCATTGTATATGAAGGGGCAGAGTCTTTCAATGTACTGTTCATTTCCACCTTGATTTATTTAGGCGTTAAGTCTTTCAAATGGAAGTATTTAATCACTCCTCGTTTTTTCCAAATCCTCCATTTTTCTGAAACATCTGCACTTGTCTTGTTTAAAATGTTGTCATTCAAAAACTAAACAAGCTATTGGCCTGTAACCATGAATATAAGCTAGTTTAGAGTTAAACTACATGCTGTCCGTCAAACTGGTCCAGTGGCTCCATCTCTATATGAGACCTGGGGCTTATTAGCCGACCCTCGTATTATTCACATTTACTGTTTCTTCTAGTTCATCTTTTGCATGCAGCTTTTTCCCCATCCTGATTTCTCTCTCCATAAATTTCAGTATTGTGTCCCTTTCCACTTTAATTTTTAATATGGCACAATTGCTGTACTTACTTATATATCATTCATTCTTTTCCATATTCATATTTGAAACCTGTACTTTGTCGCAGACTTCCACATTGTAAATTGCCAGGCTCTACATAAAGCACTACTTTATTCTGTGCTCAAGGGTAAATGCCTTACTTTTCATTATTTTTCTCTGACAATAGTGGTAGATACCAGTTGCTAAATGTTCCTAACTTGCTCTTCTACTTCATCGGTAGTATGCAAGTGATGTTCTTTTTCTTTTCTTTTTACTTTATTTTATCCAGATTTATTGAACCCTATTTTACACAGTGGTATATTAGGGTTGGAGTTGATATATAAAAATATATAATTTTAACAAAAATATTTTAAATACTAGAAGGAAGAAATGATGTTTTAATCTGATGCATATTAATTTAAAGTATTTCAGAGGTTTAAACACTGAGTTTATAAACATCATGAAGTACTTATACTGTTGTGGCTTCATTACCAAAGATGTGAGCGGAGCAGAAAATTCAGTTCCTAGAGAGTCTAGCTTGAATATTAATTCTTGTCTTTCTCTCCAGAAAATGGAACAACAGAAAAGGAGATAAACCACAGTTTGAAATTCTTCACCACACATGCACTCGGGGTTGGATGTTAAGTGAAAGCGTGATAAGTATTCACCAAATTTACCATGTCCACTTAACAAAATTTGGTACAAGAGTTTCACATTTTCCTCTGTCATATACACTAGGGAAAAATAATGTTTTTTTGTTAAACTTTCATTTGGAGTTGTTAGCCATTGTTGGTTCCATTCTTCAAGAATATGTTGATGTATTATTCTGCTTACATTAGAAATAGGACATAAAGAGTATGTCACAGGAAGATTGGATTCTGCAGCCTTCTTAGCCAAGCAATCAGCCCTCTCGTTACCTAAAATTCCACTGTGTCCAAGTTTTCTCCTTCCAATGACCATAGTCTGTCTTTGGGCATAGAAGTTCATCATGTCGTTCTCTTTACTGTCATTTGCTTTCACCAGCATGTTCCTTAAGATTTTCAAAATTCACATTCTCACACAAGTCGCATCTCTCCCATTTCCAACTGATGCATCTTCCGTCTGAACCTCTTTAACGGCGCAATTTTATTGACCCGACCTGGATCACGCGTGTTCGTACTCCGTGCGCTATGATACTATAATCTGTCTCAAACCAGAACAGAACGACCTTACTGTAAAGAAAAGAGAGGGGAGACAGAGACAGACAGATACTTTAAAGCAATGCTCTTAAGCTACTGATTGGTAGAGGAAAATTCTTGGCTGTTTATAGAGGCAGCTATCCGCCCGTCTCGGCGAGGCAGCATCGAACTCTACGACCGCTTTCATACATGGGAATCGATTCATATCTACGTTAGCCAATCAGAGACATCAGAATATATTTCCTACCAAGAGTAAATCGTGTGATTGGAGCTGGTTTTGCTTTACTACCATGAACACCTTCGTTGGCCCTAAAGCATATGTATGTCTTCGGCGTTCTACCGCGCAAAGGTTCCGCCTCGAGTATGGGTGTTTATATGTGTAAAACAAAAAAGGAATGTAAGAAGAGCAGGAAAGTGCAGAAGCATAAAAAAGCTGAAGAAACAAGCAAAATGGAAAAAATTTACCTTAGCTGCGGTGTCAGCCTAATTATAAAATGGACTACACCTGTTTTACGTTACCTCTAACCCTGTGCTAGGATATGGCAGTAACTTTGATAATAACGATAACACCAGCTAAAATGCTTGTAGTTGGGTGTGGATGAAGTAGACTTAGGGCGAAGGCTTACCGAGTCCATTTGTGCAGGCATACATCCTTCTTCCAACCTTCCATTTTCATGCAGTTTACGACCGCCAACTCGGAGAACGAGGCGTGAGACATTACCACCCTATGCTCGTTTACGACCCTCTCACATGGATCAGGATTTACGCCCTTGCTTACTATTCCTTTGCAGTGAACAAAGACATATATGGCCGACAGAAATAGATAAATCGTCTGAATTCAATGGGCGAATGATAATGAATTGGTTGCAATATGTCAGAAGATATTTGGTTAACTAAAAAGAATCACTGTTGAATAGAAAATTCCAGGAATAAAATACTTCGTAAAAGCTGTGAAACGGAGAGAGTTTAGAGAAGGTTTTCATTGTGAAACTCGTGCAAGCAGTAATGGATTCACAATTTGGCTAAGTTTTGGACATTGTTCTTTGACAACAAATTCATTCTTCGAAACTGTTACGTAAAAACACTGTACATAGTGATAATGTTTATTTAGTATCATAACCTCCAGAAGAATTAAAGTTAAGTTTAAAAAGATAAAATACCTAATAAATGGATGATTATGAACCATCAATTTTAAAGGCGCCTAAGAGGATATAGCCTAAAAAGTTGTGGAGACCTGAAGATAATCGATGTGGATTTGAAAAAAGAGAAAGCTCCTGAGTAATTTTATAAAGAAATTAATATTTTGATGTCACGATTTTGCAATATAATAGAACAAAAGCGAAACGAATTTGGTTACAAATTCACAATACACAGCGATACTCATGCGATCATGTGTTAATAACCCTCACCAAAAAGGAATGGCTTGCTCTGTTTCATTTGTTATTATCAAGATCATTACTAGAGTATGTTAAATAATTGAAGGTATAGAAACGGAAAATTGATTCTAGTTAACATTATGAGTCAATCAACCGATATTTTCTTTCAGAGTATTATTTTTCTGATGATCACAAAGCAGTTAACTTGGTTGCTTGGCGCCCGCCTCGGTAGCGTGGCGGTAGCATGTCTGCATCACGTCCAAGAGCTCCCGAGTTCGAATCTCGGTCAGGGTGAGTTACCTGGATAAGTTTTATCCGGGGTTTTCCCTTATCCTGATAGATGAATGTCGGGTAACTCTAAGCTCCATGGACTCCGGACTCATCTGAGCAGCATTTCAACCATTGCATTCATCGTCCGATGTGATTTAACGTTGGAGGACGTAAATGACAAAAAAAAAAAAAACAAAAAAAAAAAAACCCTTGCTTGGGAGCAGGTATTCTTCGTATTCATTTGTTTCACTTCTACTTCATATGTTTTTAACATATTAATCTTTGTGTTTTATAAACCTATGCGATCTTTGTCATTATGTAACTCCAGGGCCAGAATAACGTAAATGGACTTTAAATATTATTTAAATATTTACTGGAGCACACCCCCTCGCAATCAATGATTCCTCCACCGACAAAGGGTACTTACTCATGCACATCTGTATTACCTAACACTTGTATAAAAGTGAACAGCTTGTAGAAGTAGTTAATCATTTGCTAAGCTATTCGATATCATGTCGAGAACAAGAAAATAATGGTGAGGGTGTTATTTGCGTTAGCCAAAATCACCACCACTATCACAGAGGAAGGTAAATGAAATTAATTAAATCCTTATTGAGCATAGAAAAGCTACTGTGCAACAGAGGGAAAACCAGGGAGTTATGGTTAATTGGATATTACATGAGTAACGTATCTACGTTAATCAAAAGCATAAAACCGAGCAGTTTGCCTCGGCGGTAGCACCTCCAGTCCTTATTCGAAAGATCCTGGGTTCATATCCTCTGGTCGACAAATATGGTTGTTCTTTTATTTGGTTTCTCTCAGTCACCAAGGTAAATACCGGATTTGATATTAAATACCGTGACCTAAAAGTTCCACCGAAATCTAAAACAATATTAAAAATGTAAATAGTTATATTCCTTAAATGCTCTGTCATCTATTCACAGATAGTGAAAGCAGACTGGACGGCACGCTAATACAATCTACCCGGCTGGTACAGTCGTCTAACACTACTGCCTCTTTGGACATGGATGCAGCACGATAGCATGGTACAGAGAAGAAATCTATAGTGCTAGTCCCCACGCACCAAGCCATGTGGTTATCTTCTAACACATCCATTGAGGTATGATCACTTTTTACAGGGACGTAATATACATTTTAGAAATGTACAAAGTTAACTTTGTCACATTCACAAATATTGTTGAATAATTCTGCTTCAGAACATGACGAAAATTATTTCCAGGCTTCATTTAAAATCCAACCCCTTTTTTTCAGAAAAAAGAAACGGATGCTTTGCCATAGAACTCGGAAAATATAAAGTTCATCACCATATTTACAAACCCTTATATACATATTAAAGGGTCGAGCCAGACTGAAAAATTCAATGCCATAGCCGGCATTTGAACCACGGATCTTCTGGTCTCCGTCCAGCCGCTCTAAACCATTGATCTACTACCGCCAACGTGCCAACATGACATTAAATTCTCCAACTCTCTTGTGATTTTCCCGGTAAACCACTTAGGAGTTCCCATAAACACATGAGACAACTACCTTAATGGCGACTTACTATCCTGTAAGTACTTTAAGGCCCGGGCTTTATAGTTCGGACCACTATTAGGTACAATTAATGGAAATTAATTGTTCTTTCACACTAGCCGTATGTAGGACGCACTATGAAAGGGTAGAGCCAGACTGAAAAATTCAATGCCATAGCCGGGATTTGAACCACGGATCTTCTGGTTTCCGTCCAGCCGCTCTAAACCATTGAGCTACTATGGCCAACGTGCCAACATGACATTAAATTCTCCACGGACGGACACCAATTCTGGACGGAGAGCAGAAGATCCGTGGTTCAAATCCCGGCTATGGCATTGCATTTTTCAGTCTGGCTCTACCTTTTCATAGTGCGTCCTACACACGGCTAGTGTGAAAGAACAATTAATTTCCAATAATTGTGTCTAATAGTGATCCGAACTATAAAGCCCGGGCCTTAAAGTACTTATAACATAGTAAGTCGCCATTAAGGTAGTTGTCTCATGTGTTTATGGTAACTCCTAAGTGGTTTACCGGGAAAAACACGAGTAAGTTGGAGAATTTAATGTCTTATCGGCACATTGGCCATAGTACCTCAATGGTTTGAGTGGCTGGACGAAGACCAGAAGATCCGTGGTTCAAATCCCGGCTATGGCATTGGATTTTTTAGTCTGTCTCTACCCTTTCATAGTGCATCCTACACACGGCTGATGTGAAAGAACAATTAATTTCCCTTATATACATATTTAAACACTTTATTATTATAAAATTTAAATATCTCACAAAAGGTGAAGGAATCTCAAATGTTATGTCATGTACTCAAGGTGTAATTTTGTATAGCGTTGTAATATCAGAACGACAGTGAACATTTTTAGAAAATCAAACAAGGTTTAGTTTTAAATTATTTGAACTATTTTATTTTTGTTTCGAAATATTATTCTTTAACATCAATACGTTTTTGTTTGGTCCAACCAGTCCTTAGGGCACTGATATCATTTTTCTTGAAACCCTTCAGAAAACAGCTTTTTTGTGTTGTTCGATTTCTTCATCTGGCAAAAGAGAAAAACGACTCCACGCATTTTATCGTTAATTTTTCGAAAAAAAAAAAAGAAATTACAAGGTGTTTTACTGACCCCTAGGGCATCCACATATGTTACATAGTTGCTAGTTTAGCTGTATGTTGGCAAGTTGTAAAACTGTATTTTCTTCCAGCGTTTTTCAGGATTTTTTAAAAAAATGTAATGAGTTAATACTTAAAATGTGTAAACTTTCATTTGTGTACAATTAGTAGTGACGGTACGTCTACCACATAATTCTATAATAAGAATATGGCTCGTTTTATAAAAAATAAATGAATAAATAAAGAAAGAAAGAAAAATAAATGGCTAGCAATCATCTTTTAACGTTCGTTGCGAATTAATTGAACTTTATTTTACAGCCTTAGGTTCTGTTTGAAGAACCCATTAGGCTGATTGATTCTACTTTTCAGACTCATAGGAATAAATCTAAAATTCATCCCCAGTATTAATATTCTAAATGAAATATAAAGTCCGCCTTGAAATACCTCCAGTTTCTTTTTTACACCAATCAATGCCTCGTTTTTAATTGTTAGTCAGTTTATGTAGAATCCAATGATAATGCAGTTTTCAATGTCTAACTGTATGTAAAATGTTTTTTATTTCATCCATACCAATGCCCAATTCGTCGGAATGAATGCATGATTATATCTGTGAATTTTATTGAAGTATTGGTCAAACAGTGGTAATATTTTCAGGAATTCTAGAGCTCCTTAAGAAATTTATCATTAAGAAGAATCGATTTCTTTTGAATTTGCTGTGCTAATTATAAGTTATTGCCTAGATTGTATTTCTTAGCCAAATGCATTTCTAAACATCTAAGCTTTATTTTATTCTTTTCTTAACAATTTCTAGGCTTGTTTATGCCTAGCACTGGAATTTTTGTTCTAGTTTGAAGTCATTTGTGGGTGAATATGACATTTTAAATGATTATAATTAACAAACAGTTAGAGAAAATTTTACAAATTATATGGAAATCAGCTCGCAAAGCATTAGAAAATATCTGTAAAATAGAAACAAATTTCATTTCTTTTTGGAAACTTCACATTCTTAAAATTTCATCGCACTATTTTATATATAATAATAAGAAAAGCAATTGTAATATACCGTCAAACTTCGTTTACATGTAAATTGATTACACACATTAATTTTAAATTAATCAAAATGAAATTACACTTTGCGATGATTCTTATATGGAAGTTTTGAACATAATGTATCTTTTCACAACTGCTGATATATTGCAATTAAAAACTGATCTATGCAACAAGTAAAAAACAAATACCCACAGTTTTTTTTCCGAAGATAGAAGAAACCTCAATGTTTACTATTTTTATCTGTATCAGGCAGACGAAGCATTGTATTCCGACAACAAATTTCGGTTCGAGCTTTTATCGGAAATAGATATTTTGGGAAAAAGGTCAGCTTGCGCAAGCGTACATGCTTATGCATGTTGGTCAACATCAATACTCAAATATGCTAGCAGATGCACCGATATCGTTACATTTCAGTCCCTAGCAAAATTTCTGTGTCTTGCACTCTGAGGTTTTGTAGGAAAGAATCGTTAAAATCCTACATTTTTAGCAAACTACTCATATAAACATTTATATTTGTATTATTTCAAAGAAATTTCATTCATAAGTATTATCTGTAAGTAGCTTTTATACTGTTTTAATTTTTTAGTATTTTAAGGGATATTCAGGCAAACTAGGCATTTCCGATCGTTTGCCGATGAATCCAATGAATAAAGGAATTTGAATTCACGGCAGTAAATTTAAAAGGAAATCAAACTACTTATGCCCACCTCGGTGGCGTAGATGGCAGCGTGTCTGCGTCACATTCAAGAGGTCCCGAATTCGAATCTCGGCCAGGGTGAGTTAACTGGATAAGGTTTTTCGCGGGGTTTTCCCTTATTCTGAAAGACGAATGTTGGGTAACTGTAAGCTCTCAGGACCGTGGGCGCATTTGAGCATCATTTCTACCATTCCATTCATCGTCTTATATGACTGAGTACTGGAGGGACGTAAAATTAAAAAAAAAAAAAAAAAAAAAAAAAAAAAAAAACGTTTAATCGACTTAAGAGTTAATAAGGCGGATTAACATCACACTGGGAATATAAATTCGCCTCTAACATAACAAACTCTAGTACAGTAAATTACAATGGGACCATGTTTATTTTTTTTTGTTTCATTTGACAAGTGAATAAATACTAACAAGGTTTCGGCCACTGTCCTGTATTCTGTTTAGTTTACTGAATTAGCTTTATTCCGATTTTAATAGCTATAAAAGCAGAGAAAAAATATTGTTGCAATCCTGCGATTTACTTTTTCCACTCTTCTAAAAGTAATGTTGCAAAACTGTATATTCTATCCATGATGCATATATCAAAATATATCATAATCAAGATTAACTGTTACTGCATATGTTACATTCCATAGTAGACTAGAGCTGAACTTAAACAGGAGATAATGTGTAATATATTTGAAATATTATTCTCTTTGTATGGCTAAAAGGAAATGCGAAATTACAAAATTACAACAATCATAAGTATTTTCATTATTCAAATTAATAATAAAGATATCTTGCAAACGATTAATATAAAGAACTTGTGGAGGTATAAAGTGCACGCTTCAAGAGATCTGCAATTGTTTTGTCCATTTCTTAAGGTTTACCAGTTATACAAAGTCATTCAGAATGGACTTCACAGGCTATTCGTAGAAAATTAAAGATCTTCGTTTTTGATTTTGTCACTTATATTAAACATATTGTATATTCCAATGGCTTTTAGAGCTATTTTTATAAAACAAAAACTAATCTCTTTTTTATTTTTTAAATATTACATTTCTCCCTCATAAAGACACTTTAACATACCGATGCTTTTCTAGCTTTTAAACGTTCTTTTTTATGCACTGATCTTCAAAAGGCCAATGGATTTCCGAATATACTGCTTACAAAGTTTAGAAAAAGCTGGAAACGATATGCCGTTCTTTTTTTTTTTTTTTTTTTTTTTTTTTTTTTTTTTTAAAGAAAAGCAAAGTTTATCATTTCTTTCAAGTGGGACATATTATGACCCTTTTCTTAATACTTTTTATCAAAAATGGTAAAATGGTAAATGGCAAAACCAAAGTAAAGAAATTAAAAAAAAATAGGAACTTAAATAATACAATTTTGTCAGCCAGGTATGCTGCATTGCAGAAATGTTGATACTATTTCAGGAAATACGTGTTCCCAGAAAAGACCAGACGTAAAATTAGTACAATAAAGTTACATCCGGTCCTGTGCATATACAACCTTCAACGTTATTAGCTGTGAAGCGTAAGCAGCAACTGGAAATGACCTATTTTTCTTCTGATTATGGAAGCGAATTTTTTCTTCAAAATTATTACAAATAGATATACGCACTATTTTTAATTATATATAAATTTTTTGAATGAATGAATTATTTACTGTGCGTGTTTAAAATTTTTAGAATTTACAACATTGGCTACATTTATTTGGCTTTACCTTGCTGCTACCTTGGCTTGCATGACACCCTGGTCTTCTGCTCTGCCAGGTAGCTCCTTGTTACGTAATTAGTCCATTTCTCTCCCCCATTTTTACTTTCATATATTCTTTACATTTATTGCCCATTTTTTCTTTTACTTTCTGTAAAAACTCACCAATACTTCTTACTTACTTTTCCTCCTTTCACATTAACATTCTTATCTCGCTACTATCCTCTTCTCTACTTTTTCCCATTTTTTCCTCCCAAACCTTTTTTCTTCACATTGCAAC
Organism: Mantis religiosa; assembly: GCA_030765055.1. Lineage (NCBI taxonomy): Eukaryota > Metazoa > Arthropoda > Insecta > Mantodea > Mantidae > Mantis > Mantis religiosa. The sequence goes on along the minus strand of CM060954.1, from coordinate 100,865,979 downwards.
CTCCTCACAGTCTGTTACATAGTGTTCTATGCTTTCTTTTCCCTCACACAATTCACAAATTCCCTTTTCCCTACCTCTTATCCCTCTTAGAAATATTTGTTCCTGTTCTCATCCAAGCTAACCCTTCTCTCTCTTGCCAATTACAGTAATCTTCATAAGCTTCACGTCCCCAGTTTATTTTTATTTGTTTGTAAAATTGTATTGATTTCATATTTTTCTATACTACCCCATATTTCCTGCCTTTCTCTATCTTATATTCTGCATTTTACTAATTTACCCACATCGCTTGTTATTCCTTCCCTCTGATCTCCATATATCTCCCATTCCTATTTTTTCCACAATTCCTCTTATCTCTGCCCACCAACTATTAGGTTCTCTAATCCTTTTAGTGATATTTTTGTGTTAATTTTTTTGTTTGTTTAGGATTTGGCGACTTTTGGTTAGGTTTTGTTGGGTACACGATCCACAGTAAAACAAAGATTCTATTTTTCTGTGCAATGCTTTCTTTGCTTTAGGAACTTTAAAAAGCCTCTAACCTCACTAAACATTTACCTGCAAGCTTCATAATTTTGCGTTATTTATTTGCTCACAAATTGTGGTTTCTGGTTCCAAAATTAAATACGTGTTACAATCTATACACAAATATGCTATTGGGCTCGGTATTTTCCGACTGGTTTTTGTGCAGTTGACAAAATTTCATAGTTTATTGAAATTATTCATCCAGAAACCTTGGAAACTTGTTCTTTTCAAGGATTTTTTCTTTTGTAACTGCGATATTCACGCTAAGAGGCTATTCACCTTCCAAGCACATGCTCCACTTTTTCATCTGTAACTTATTAGAGTTAGACTAGCAATTTGTCACGTGTACTCAGAATCATCTGGAATGCGGTCAGTTAACTTGCATTAGAAGGGAAAAGACAATCAGGTTCGTATCCTGTACATGAAGCAGGCGGGTATGAGAGTTCTTGACTTCACACCTACGAGGGTGGGTCATAAAGTAATGACTCTTACTTTTTTCTTCCTTAAATAAGTAAGGTAGATGAAAACTTAGAATTTGTTGCAATTCCTCAAACCTTCTTCTCCAATCCCTTGCAGTAGTAACTTCCTAAGTCAACAGGTGGCAGCACTGCATCCTCTTGCAAAATGGCTGACATCGACATTCGTATTAGACAGCGTTTCTGTGATTGAACTTTTTCACTGCGGAAGGTGAAACGCCAATTCGCATTCACGAAAGGCTAAAAAATGTGTATGGTGATGCAACGGTGGATATATCAGCACTGTTAGACGATGTGTTCGTCGCTGTAACGAAGCTGAAGGGCCAGACACCATTGGCAGATGAAAAGCGAAGCGGCAGGCCGGTGACTGCAGTGACTCCATGCAACATTCAGCGAGTCGATGACATCATTCGTGGTGATCGAAGTGTTAAAAAACAGGTGAATTGTGTCGCATTACCTCGCTCAGTAAAGGTAGTGTGATGACGATTATTCAACAACTGGGTTACTCAAAAGTTTGTTCACGTTGTGTACTAAGAATGTTAACCGCCCAAACCAAAGAAACAAGGAAAAACAATAGTCTCCGAACAATTGCAGCGCTTTCAATTTGGAGGGAGGGGAGTTTCTGGAAAACATTGTTGCTGGAGACGAAACGTGGGTTCATTTTCTTCAACCTGAATCAAAGAGGCAGTCAATGGAATGGCATCACACAACGTCACCGAAGAAAAAAAAAATTCACAACTCAGCGGTCGGCAGGAAAAGCTATGGCGACAGTATTTTGGGATGCAGAGGGTGTGCTTATGATTGTTTTTTTTTTTTTGGAGCAGGG
>CM060954.1:99475160-99490160 GCA_030765055.1 Mantis religiosa | reverse complement strand
TAATATAGTTAGTCAGTATAAATGATGTTATACACAAAATACTAACACCCAAAATGGTCCTTGAACCCTCGTCCTGGGATTTAAAGTTATCATTTTCTACTGACTGAGCTAAACAGTTGTCTTTAGTAACTTTATTCTCACGTCTTTTACTGGGAGTAAATATTTATTGTTTTGCTCATAGAACAATAGCAATTCATGAGCTTTATCTGAAAGTAAGTTTATTTTCCACCAGCCTGTTGCAGCTTAGAATTTCTTACATACATATCTCAGGAGATGAGCGCTGTCATTGCAGCTTACTTTCCATAATGCTTTACTAATTTTTTTTAGCAAATGTTATCTAAATTTGTTTACAATATTTCATTGTATGTGACTTCACAATAAATCACCTGTATCATCTAAAAATTTCACAAGGATTTCTAGAAAGAATCATCTGCTTTTTAATTTCTTTAATGCTTACCTATGGTAAGTAAGTTCATCAGCTGGATCAATAATCTTTCCAATGTTACAGAATTCTTCAAAACTCTTGCAAAGTTGTTGGTAATGATCTCTGTCAGTGTAAGTTTTCAGAATATACACATCCTGAAAATTTTTGGGAAACTTATTTGCTCAGAGTGTGGTAATACCTGCACTATGGTCTAAAGAGATAAAAGTGTGTTCTATCTCTGAAAACAGGTACTTCTGATCTATTCCACATTCTTTCTAATTTTACATTTTATCTAACAGGAAATTCATTCAGTAATTTTAATGAAGTACATTTAATTTAAAAGGGAACATTCAAATATCCTTCTGGTTTCACAGAATTCCACAACAGAAAAGAAGGAAGCGAACAAACAAACATTCTTAATGAGGATGCCTAGTGATTTTAGATGTTGAAATTCTGAGGATGAATGAATATATTTGTGAATACAATTTATATATGGAAAACAATATTCTTTTCAAGAATTGAGCATTAAAAAAAGTGATGAATTTGAAAATGAATTTATTTAATTGGTTTATTGTGAAAATGTGTGTCAAAATGTTGAAGATTTTGTTGCAGGAATGGTTGCAAATAAGCCAAAGATGAATTTTTGGTAAACTGTGAGGCAAATAGTCATATGCTTTTGATAAATATGCTGTGAGGATGTTCTTGAATATGCATTCAATAAATATGGATATAAACTCAACTGCAATATTTGTTATTTTATGTTAGAATAGTTGCAACGTTGGCTCTAGTTGAGCCACAAAAATAAGCTACAGAAAATAAACTACAGCTCGGACAGTGGTTCTGTGCCAGTGACCTACTTTCTTTGCGCACCGAGGAGAGTCTATACCAAAACGTCACTTGCACCTTCTGCTGGCGCTGGAAGATGGGAGACAATGCAGCACGGCCATTTCACACGATACTGACCATTTCAGTGTACTGCGCATGGCCGAGAGTGAGAGCACTGCGCATGACTGAGAGTATAGGCTCAGCAACTGGCGTTAGACTAGTGCGCACACGGTTCTCACCAGCACAAAACCATTGTCCAGCCTGTAATAACCATAAAAGCAGGGTAATATACTTTTCAAGTCCTTTGCAATAATGAGGATCATGGCATCAGAATCATGTGCTATTTTATGTTAATTTGTTTATACACTCAGTAAACGACCTGGTTCTAACAAGATTTTTTGTAAGCTTGATTACTATGGTGTGATCCATATAAACCTGAACCATTTCAATAGGCCATAACTTTTGAACCAATAATAGGCCACACGTGCAACTTTGGGAGAATAGAATACACAATTGGGAGATTACATTACACTACTTATATCTCAGAGAAATTGTTGGAAGTGTCCTCCACCAGCATCTATACTTGTTTGCGCTTGTCTCATCATATTCTCTGAAGTTTTACAGAGATGATATTGAATTGAGAGAAGGTTATTTCCAGTAAGATGGAGCAACATGCCATATATCTAATCACACCATGGAACTTGTAACCAGTTTCTTCAATAATCGAGTAATCTCAAAAGGTCTGTGGCCTCCCAGATCCCCTGACCTAACCTCATCGGATTTTTTTCTAGTCGGGGTATCTAAAAAATACAGTGTACAAGAATAGGCAACGGACAATCGATGTTCTCAAGGAATCCATTCCAACCGAAATAAGTTACATTGGCGAGGATACTCTCCATAATACTTCAGAGAATATAGTGAGACGAGTGTAAACATGTATAGATGCTAGTAGAGGACACTTTCAATATTTTCTCTGATATGTAAATAGTGTGATGTAATCTCCCAATTGTGTATTATATTTTCCCAAAGTTGCATGTGTGCCCTATTATTGGTTCAAAAGTTATGGCCTTTTGAAATGTTTCAGGTTTATATGGATTCCACTGTATTATAAACTGATCTTTCTAATACTGTAACTCAAGGCTACTTTTACCAAGAATACAGAAAAGCATTAAAAAATATTCATACTAAATTGTACTCAGTTGTATTGCTAATCTTTCATGTTGGTAGTACTCTTTAACCCCACCAGATTCCACTGGACACTCTCTGAGTTTTGGTTGTGTGCATTTGATATCCATATTTTTGTTTAAAAATATGTATATGTTCCTACCAAGAGTAGACACTGTTTAATTTGCTAAACGTATAACATTTAAGTAAAATTTAGGTGATGCCTTCCTGGTGTTCTTTCTTAAATGTAGTATGCAAAGGTATGTTTTTTTGTTCAATTTATACCCCACCTTTAACTGCAATGTTCATATCGGCAGCAGTTCTCATTTGGAACATATCGAAGGTGTTAACTCGTATTCGTTGGGTTTTAATCATTGGATCACTCACACATTTTCACTCTCATTTGTACTTACAGACTCTGACGAAGATGAGGAATTATCTTGGTCAGAGAAAAATCCCCACCCACACTGCCAGGAATCGAACCCAGTACCTACAGCACACATGCAGGTGCTCCGGTATATTTTTGTGCTTAGAGTTTATTTATTAATGTTTAACTTCAATATGTTTGAAATTGACACCTACTTAAACAAAAATCAATACAATGGTCAAAATATCTTGAATATTAGGTAAATTTGACCACTTAGTTGTTTTATGTAATCTGTATGTTAAACATATGCAATAATATTTACACCTATGTCTGATTTATATAACTGAGATCCCATCAATAAAACAAAACAAAAATATCTTAGCCATTATAGCCTATGTTAAAAAGAACTTAGCAACTAGTCAGTAGCTCAAAGGTTAAGAGCGACTGTACGGAAACCAGGAGATCCGTGGTCCAAATACTGGGCATGGCATTGAATTTTTCATGTTGACTCTATCTATCAAAAACCTTAGCCTATATAAGGCTAGTGTGGAGAAATGATTAATTTCTATCAATTAACTAAAATCTTACTAGTATTTTATTTCTAACAAACTACTTACAAAAACAATAAGAGTAGTTCATGTGAAACTAATAGTGTATTGTTTTCTTGTTAGGTATAAGAAGGGAAACAATCTTTCTGCATCATTTGCTTTTTACAAAGAAAATATCCATTTTATCAGATAAAATATGTGATGTGTTACATTCACATACTTTCCTATTCACTCATACAAAATCTGCTACTAAAGTATTTTACCATCTACTTCTTCTTAAATGTGGTAATAGTTATTTAAGATATCAGTATCTTAATGTATCAAATTACAATACGAGATTGAAATATTTTCAGATGAGATCCTAGGTATAGTCTGATAACTAAGTTGAGTATTGCACTTTGATGTTATGATATGTACATATATAGTATAACGTTTCATGTACTTTGATGAAAATATTGTTATACTTAAAATTTGTACATTGATTTTCTAGACGATAGTTGGATGTAAGGGGTTATGTACAAATCCAGGTCATTAGTGTAGGTGTAGAGCTGTGGTAGCTAGGGGAACATATAAATAAGATAAGAAAGTTATGGGAGATAATTCATTAATTCCTACTGTGAAAGACAATACTATGAATTGTTTAGCCTCAACATCAGGAGGAATTTATTTGACATATAGCAAGAATATTACAAAAAATATATACAATGAATAAATATTAACTTTGATTTGCTTTGGAGTTTCAGTTGTGCATTTACATGAAATTAATTTTAACTTCACCACAATGGGTATGGTAAAGTGGGCCATTATGATACTTGTTTGATACTTGTTTACCTTACACAATCAAAGTAGATAAACTTTTATAACACAGTTTGGTCAGGTGAATAATGGGAAAAATTATAATCAGTAAATTACCACTTGAAAAAATGTAAGAATTTCAAAATGCAAACCAATAACAAAGGATATCTCAGAAATGTTAACAACATAAATTGTGTCCCTTGATAAGATCTATATCTTTTGTGAAGTACGACTCTATCTCTAGCAGTCTGCACCATGGCTGAGTGGTTGAACTGCTTGGCTCTCACCAAGGTGGCCTGGGTTCATCCCAGGCGACCACAAAGTGACATTTGTGGTGGACAGCATGGCGCTGGGATGGGTTTTCTCCAGGTCCTCTGGTTTCCCCCGTCAGCATTCCACCAATTGCTCCATCATCATCTTTCCTATCATCCATCTGACCCTTGTATATATCTCCAGTTCCTTCACCTTCACACCAGACATTGGGCTGATCACCTATCCTGGTTCTCTATCGGATCCAAAGTTTCGTTTCCTCAGGCCCGCCTTAAAGGAATAGAGGAACAGGAAATAAATTCCTAACACCACAATAGTGGTACAGATAGGAAATGATTAAGAAGGAAAGAAAGACTCTGTCTTATAGGTGGTTATACAAAAGTCTTCCAGAATGAAAACAAGTTCACATGCTATTCCTAGAAAATTCAATATATATATTTTAATTATCATACAAGTATCTTAAAATTACGTCATTTTAAGCCAAAATCATTGTTCCATTTTGAGAAAATGAAAAAGAATAAAACATTCTAAATGTAGTGTGTGGAGGGTAAGAATCCTAAAAATTTCATATTTCATCTTTGGAAAATGTGAACTCATGTAACTCCTAAGTTTGGTATTTATCAGAGTTTTACATTTTTGAGCTATGTTTTTGAAGATCTGAGTTATGATTTAGTGTTTCTGAGTTCTGCTGTTCACAGAGAAATGCACACATCCACCCACATACACATGCCCACGCATGCCTTTTTCTAAAAATGACATTTTGGTTTCATGGACCATCATAAAGTGTATTTCCTGTGAAATCTTGATGTTAAATTTTTGAACAGAATATAATACATGGTCTACTTACTATTGTAAAGTAGTAGAGAAAGGAGCATCATTAGAACCATTTTGTTATAGTATAATGACAAAGAAATTAGTTGTCAAAGGCTCCAAATGTGATAAATAAATCCTCTATTTAAACTACTTGGGGTCAACTTTTGCATGGAATGATTAGAATAGAAGGACCTGTCAGCTGCCTTGGCAGTCACATTGGGGGTTACAGAAGAGAATGAATGAATCCTGCACAGTAGGTGGTACATCTGTACTTCTCAAAATTCTAATCTATCAACATCTGCAATACAAATCTACTGTTGCAAAATTCTCATTAGAGTTTCGAAATTTGAGAGCTGTAACCATCAAAATACTTTTTTTATTTTAACTTGATTATCTTCATTGCTTCTGTACCAAATTATACAAAATAGGTTATAGCATTTAGGGTAGATATCTGACCACCAGTAAAAAACAAGAGGAGTCTGAGATGTGAGAAGGGTTTGAACTGCTAATTTGCACATGTATTTCATTTCTTTAATACAATATATCAGGGGTGGAGTGATTAAGAGCCAAAGATACCGGGCCCAACTGATGTCATGCAACTTATAGGCATTTATTTTTCAATTCCTTTCTTGGAAGTGTTGAACACAGTGTTCTTAAGATAAATTAAATTTAAAGGGAGTCGATTAATGACACTAAACAACACTTACTTTTAAATTTTTCCGGAACATGTTTAAGAGGCTTTGCCTCTATCCTCAGCCGGCAGAGGATAGAGGATAGAGGCAAAGCCTCTGAAACATGTTCCGGAAAAATTTAAAAGTAAGTGTTGTTTAGTGTCATTAATCGACTCCCTTTAAATTTAATTTATTTTTCAATTTGAATAAAACATTTATTTTATATTTTATTAAATTGTAATAATCATTACAAATAATAGTTTATTATACCATGATTCTTAATGATCACCGAAACTTGCAACTTGCAGTGTTGTACATGACAACCACACCAGTCTCCTTGACGAAGCAGAACAATGGGCCAGATTACATGGGACCACTGTTATTCCTCTCCCCTCTATACAATTTGCCAGTCAGGTATCTATACGTTCCTCGCTCTCCTACTCTCCTCTTCCAAGATCGCACACAGCAGTGCTTGGGGCCAGCTAGTAGCAGCCTAATGATTGAACCTTAGCATTTGTGTAATTGCTGTTGAAATCTTAATAGTTTGGTGGACAATATAGTGTAGCTCTAAAATGAATAAGGTAGATTATTTATTAAAATGTCCCTTTCATTCATTCTGAAATTAAATGATCAGGTGCACATCAACCGAATACATTTACGAAAGATGGCTAATATAAAAAAGAAAAGTTGTGGCTAACTGCAAGTGAAGAGGAACAGTGTATGTTGCTTTTAGTGTTTATTATTTGGTGGTAAAGGTCTGTGGGCGACAGTTGATTGTAAGGATTTGAAAAATTGAATACAGAATTGCAAAACATGAGGCAAGTGCATTTCACTTAGAAAATGACTGAAAATATAAATTATTGGGAACTGTAAACATTGCAGATCAGACTGATTCTGCACATAAAATATCAATCCAGAAACATAATGAACTAGCCACTAAACATAGACATATACTGAACAAAGTGAAAGAGTGCATAACATTTTGTGAAACCCATAATCTAGCATGAGGAGTCACAATGAAACACAAAAGTCAGCAAACCGGGGCAATTTCATAGATTATTTCTTCTCTGTGATCTCGACAGTGTGTTAGATGTCCACCCCAACATTATTAGTATTGCAGGATATAAATACACTTCACATACTATATAAAATGAACTATTGGATATTATGTATCAGGTTTACATTGAAGAAGTAATGAAAGACTTACATTCTGCAGAATATGTTTCTCTGCATGCTGACAAAATAACGACATAGCTTGCAACAATCAATTGATCATTATTTTGTGATACATTAAAGGGTGTAAAACCATTTAAAATTTTCTTTCTTTTGAAGAGATTCATATCAAACAGTCAATGGATGATTTTAAAAAAATTATCAGAAAATAGTTTCAGGAATATTTTTCTGATTCGTATATAACTTTTAAATAGCTAAGGCTCACTTTATTATTATGTTTAAATAAAACAAAGTTATTATGTTTAAATCAAGTAATTTAAAAGTACATTTCTTAACAGAGAGCTCAAAAGGATAAATAGATTTCAAATGCAATTTAAAAGTTAAGAGTATTTTATCATAAGGAATATTTTCCATAAAATAACTTAAATTTTGTTTTGATTTGATTTGATTTATTGATTCATCCATTAAAACATGTACATGTTATAGGACACATCAAATTAAAAACTAAGTACAATATTTATAATTAAGGTAGCTAACTAAATATTTATAAATTTAAAAATTCATCCACGCTGTAGAAGCTATTGGCTCTAAGGAAGTTTAATAACAATTTCTTAAATTGATGTTGTGATTCAAACTTTTTTATAGATTTAGGTAGCTTATTGTAAAGATGTAAGCCAGCATATGTGAAACTATTTTCATACATCTTTGTTTTCTGTGCCTTTACAAATAAATTATTCTTTGTTCTAGTGTTGTGTATATGAATTTCAGAATTTGTTTTGAATAAACTTAGGTTTGCTTTCATATGTACAAGAGTTTCATATATGTATATACTTGGCAGAGGTAAGATACCTAATTTACTGAAGTATGGCTTACAAGTAGTTGTGCTTGAGAGATCTGCAATGATTCTAATTATTTTCTTTTGGTATCTGAATGCTTTGATACTGTCTTTAGAATTTCCCCAAAAAATTATACCATATGCCAACAAACTGTGTATATATGAAAAGTACACTACTCTCCGAACTTTCAAGCTCGACATGCCTGTAATTGCCCTGATTAAGAAACACATTTTACTAAATATCGAGATTTAACTGTATTGGAACACCACAGTGAAGCGAAAAATTATTAATTTTTAGATGAGTCGTACATCTGCTTCACTTTCGTACCTATTTTGAGAGTAGATGCAAACGATGATTTGTGAAACATGTCCTCAAAATAGGTACGAAAGTGAAGCAGATGTGTAAAAGATACAGCTCATCTAAAAATTAATACATTTTACTAATTATTAAATTTTAGATGAGTCGCATTTTTTAACACATCTGCTTCACTTTCGTACCTATTTTGAGGACATGTTTCGCAAATCTTCGCTTGCATCTACGGCTCTTGTGCGACTGACGCTAGATCCAGCGGTGTGGGTAATTCTGGGGTTGTTGCTGCCATCTGTTGATTTAGTGATGAACTGAAATGTGGGATTCTCTTCTAGCGGGATTTCAAAGTTCATTAGTTGGTTTTTATGTTTTTCTATGTATATCCTCTCCCATATGACGAGTTCACTATGTTTTTGTACGTATTTTAGTAATTCTGTGCTATCTTCAATTTCATGATTTTCAGACCAGAAATGAGCTGCTATTGCGGACTTATCAATATTTTTGTATCTTAAGTGCCTGAAGTGTTCTTTCTTTCTAGTGCCTATGTTCCTTTTTGTCCTTCCTATGTAAATTTTTTCACAGTCTTTACACTTAATTTTGTAAATGCCTGACTTTTCCTCTGGTTTTATCTTATCAGTATTATTACTGTGAAGTAGGTTTTTAATGTTGTAATTGTTTTTTGGTGCCAATGTTATATTGTATTTCTTGAATATTTTTTGGAACTTTTTTGTGGCCCAGGGGTGGTAAGTAAATTTAGCAAATCTTGTTTCTTGTTTTATTGGTGTGAGAGCTGTGATCTGTTTTAATTTCTTTTGAAGTTTGAATAATTTTAGTTTTTTATCTACAAGGTTTTTTCCATATCCATTTTTAATTGCAGTTTTTAAGATTTGATGGTATTCGTTTTGATATTCTTGCTGGCTGAGAGGTAGATTTACTAATCTGTGTGTCAGACTGTTGATGGTTGCATGTTTGTGTGGAATTGGGTTGAAACTATTTGCTTTGATGTAATTATCTGTGTGTGTTGCTTTTCTATGAATGCCAAATTCTAGTTTTTCATTGCCTTTTTTGATTTTAAGGTCTAAAAAAGGTAGAGTACAGTCCTCTTCAGTTTCTACTGTGAATTGTATGCTGGGTTCTTGCAGGTTGAGTAGTTTCAAAGCATCATCTATTAGTTTGTAGGGCACTATTGCAAAGATGTCGTCTACGTATCTGTACCATGTTTTAAACATATGAGGGAAGGCTTTAGTAATATGTGTTTCGAAAAAGCTCATGTATAGATTGGCCAAAAATGGTGATAGCGGGCTTCCCATAAGTAGTCCTGAAATTTGTTTGTAATATTTTCCATCGAAGACAAAATAATTTTGATGTATACATAATTCAGTCATTGCCACATATTCTTCTATTGCATTGGCATCCAGGTTTATAGAATTTAGTCATTTTTTCAGTTGAATCAAAAGTTTGTCTAATGGAATGCTAGGGAAGAGGGAGCGGACATCAAAGGATACTAAAGTGTCATGAGGTTTTAGTTTAAGATTTTGAATTTTTTCTACCAGGTCTAAAAGTGAAGCAGATGTGTTAAAAAATGCGACTCATCTAAAATTTAATAATTTTTCGCTTCACTGTGGTGTTCCAATACAGTTGAATCTCGATACATTTTACTAAGTTTTTCGTCAATGTCTTTATGTGAGTTTCCCAACTTAAATTTTCATCTAGTATTAGTCCCAGAAATTTGATAGTTTTTACATAATGTATTTGGTCATGTGCCAGCATTAATTTAGGATACAATTGACTTTCACTCATTTTATTATAGAAGCTTAGGGCTGCTGTTTTCTCCTTACTCAATATTAACATATTGGCACTAAACCATTTTTTAATATATTTTAGACTATTTTCATATGTACATCTGCCCCTTCCTTATTCACCCCTTTGATAAAAATATTTGTATCATCTGCAAAAAGTGTAACATTTATATCTGTTCTGTTTTCTACATTATCTGCCAAATCATTAATGTACACTATAAATAAAAGAGGCCCAAGCACCAAACCTTGAGGGACCCCATATTTCATTATAGCGCTACTTGAAATCTGAGTTTTAACTTCACTCGTTTCACGATCAAAATACTCTATTTCCACCGATTGCTCTCTATTCTCCAGATAAGATCTGAACCAATCTAAAGCTAACCCCCTTATGCCATACGAGAATAATTTTTCTAGTAAAAGTTTGTGATCAACCAGATCAACCTTTGTAAGATCTAGAAAAATGCCTATCCCTAATTGTTTACTATCTAGTGTTTCATACACTTGTTCAATGAAATTCATCAGTGCAGAACTTGTTGATTTATTTTTTCGAAAACCATTTTGATTGTCATTAATTACTTTAAATTTTTCCAAAAAGCTTGTTACTCTTTTATACATTATTTGTTCGAAGATCTTTGCAAAAGTTGAAATTATGGAAATTGGCCTGTAATTTCCTACCTCCCCTTTGTTACCTTTTTTAAAGATGGGTTTCACTTTACCTTTTTTTAACCTGTTGGGGAACGTCCCATTTGAAAGTGAAAGATTTATCAAGTACGTCAGTGGTTCAATTAGAAATAAGGAGCAACACTTTATGACGCAGTTAGAGTAACCGTCTATTCCTACTGATTTCTTATTCTTCAATTTTTTTATGACATCTTTAACTTCCTCAACTGTTACTGGAATTAAAAACATGCTATGTTCATTTTTCTTTACACTTAATTTTTCCTTCTTTACTAGAGAATGAGTATTTAACAGTTTCTCCGCTACAGTTGAATGCATAATTAAGTAGGTACATATTACTAAGTTCTCCAACGAAACTCCTGGTCTGCCTTGGTAGCATGTCCGCCTCACATTCAAGAGGTCCCAAGTTCAAATGTCAGTCAGGGTTAGTTACATGGATATGACCTTTTCCCTGGTTTTCTCTCATTGTGGAAGATAAATGTCAGGTTACTCTAAGCCCTATGGACCCTGGACTCATTAGAGCATCATTTCACCCATTTCATTCATTGCCCGGTATGACTTAACGTTTGAAGATGTAAATTAAAGAGAGAGAGAGAGAGAGAGAGAGAGAGAGAGAGAGAGAGAGAGAGAGAGAGAGAGAGAGAGAGAGAGAGAGAGAGAGAGAGAGAGAGAGAGAGAGAGAGAGAGAGAGAGAGAGAGAGAGAGAGAGAGACACACACACACAGTCACACACACTCTTTATACAGATGTACAATGTGGTAAAAAGAAAGAAACACTCCTAAAATATTGGATTGCAGAAAATTCACAGATTGGTCTGCTTAAAATTTTCGGAACTCTCAAAACCTTAAGTTTTAGTTTAAACATCAAACAATGAAATCAGGTCCACTGTAGTATCATATAATAAAAATACTTTTTTAATTGAAACACAGATGAACAATTATGTACAGCTGTGCTCCATTCCAAGCAGTATAGAAATTGTATCCTTATATTGCAAGCAATATAGTAAGATCTCTGTGTTGCATTCATATGCTAAAGCAATAATAAAATTTTTAGAAAGGGATTACTAGTAATGACTTTGAAATTCCAGGTCCCTTGGATGATCATGAAAAAAGTTAATAGCAATTTACCACTTGAAAGAAGTATAAGTATCTGAAAGTTCAAACCAATAACAAGAAATATTTTGGTAAAGTTAATGCTACAAATAATTGCGTGAATAAATTGTGCACTATAAGTATTATTTGGCAGAGCGTTGAGACGTATCGACCTTCAGGTGACCAGTGCTGTGATCGTCTCTTATCGGGTCTTATCTGGTCGATTAGAAGAGTGAAATATTACTAATTTGATGTACAGTAAGCTACAAAACACAAAATAGAGTGATTGGAAGCTGCGTGTGTCTATATGATATGTTTTCTCATGCCTGCTGATGTATGACACATTGCTGTCCAGAAGACATGATTATACCTGAACAAACTAAACATACACTGGACTCGCCATGTATGGTAAATATCTCTGTGTTGCAAATTTTTCCTGATATGCTTTATCGCTTTGCCATGTAGTACTTCATAGGCCATTCACAGGAAACTCAAGGTAATATACCTACATTTTGTTTGATGTGCAAATATCTTAAACATGTTGTATTTTGATTAAAATCATTAATCACTTTCAAGAAAATAGAAACTAACAAAATATTTTCCATTTAAAGAATGTTTAAAGTGAGGAGTTTTACCGATAGATACAATATTTGCTAACTTGAAAAGTTAAATTGGAATTAACACTATGAAGTAATGTGATAATTAAAATTATACCATGAGTCAACTGAGACACTATGTGCTTCACATACCACACATTTTCTTTCAGCGCGTTTTGCCTCCATTTGATGGCGTTATCAAGAAATTGTTGACTAGCTAGAACTTTGATGTTCCAGCTGATCATGGTTCTCCAAAGACAAGACATCTGGCGACAATCCAATGAGGCCAATTAAAATATTTTCTGCCGATGGAATGTCAAAATTTATTAAATATATTTGTAATTTCTTCATATAAATGTTTTCCCAAATGTTTAATTCTTGATTCAATTAACTGATTTTAGTAGTTGGATTTTCTGCTCTGTTGTGGTGATGATCCCAGAAATGTGTGTTTACTGTGGATTTATTTGTTTCTAATTTATTCATGTTCCTAAAGTGAACCAGATTAAAAAAACAGATATCATCTATTTGTGTATTTCTGATGACATTTTTAAATCAAATTTTTGGATGTAGCATATTATTTACTCCCTTACTATGGATAAGCAGCAGAAAAAGTAATACTATAATTATCCGAAAATGTATTTCAAGAAATTATCCTAATTAGAGAAAAATTCAAGTATTTAAAAACTGAATCTAAAATATTTTGAGCATTAGCTAGCTCAACCAAACTAAAATCACAATTAATCAAGTTGTAGGAACTCGACAATGTTATGACATAAATGCTTCTTCATTTATTAATGGCTTCTCATTAATTATAACATTAAAACTTCATCTTAACTATGCAGATGCAATAACCTGTTTTTCTTTCTTTTGCAGTCACACAAGAAAATTTCCAAGAGGGGGCCTGCTTTTATAGGTGTGCAAAGGTAAGAATTGATTATTTTGTAACTATTCTTTTAATACATTAAAAAGTGTAATACTGCTATCTAAATGTTACCACATAGTTTGCCTCACTTCTTGGATGTCTTGAAGGTAATGTTAACTTCACATGTAGTGAAAGCAAAACTATGTGATATGAGCACTCACATGACTTTCTTTACTCACTCATGTACAAACTGTTCTTATATTTACTTAATTTTAATTGAAATAAACATTTGTGGAAATGAATTTATTACACGTTTCCTTGTGTATGGGTTGAGTAAAAAGTATGGAACAATGCTTGTAGCTTTGTGGACTGATATTTTTTTAGAAAAGCTGTGAGATAATAACACGTTTTCATATTACTATGATTATGAATAGGGAGGGAATTTTTTTAATGGCAAAATTCTTTTTCTCATTTTTTTGGTCCTCAGGTCTCGTAATGTAGAGGTAATTTAAACTGTAATTTAAAAGTTTTTGAACTGTAATTTAAGTTTATTAGTAAATTAATATAATTTTGAGTCAAACTAATACTCAATGCTCCACTTATTGCTAGTATTTACCTAGAACGCATTTCGTTAGGATCTTCCTAACATCATCAGCTGTTGTCGACTAATGGAGGTCGGTTCGGTGAACTCCTCGGAGGTGATAGATGCGCCTCTGTTGGTATCTTGATGAACTTGAAATTTGGGTTTTCTTCAAAGGTAGTGTCGAAATTAAACAATTTTCTTTCATGTTTCTTTATGAAGATTTTTTCCCACATGGTTAATGCAGCTGGACTTTGGACACTTTTTAATAAGTGAATTTCTCTTTCTATATCATAATTCTCCTTCCAAAGATGGTATGTTATCGCCGATTTATCTATTTCTTTGTTCCTGATGTTCCTGAAATGCTCTTTAAGCCTAATGTTCAAGTTCCTTTTTGTTTTTCCAATGTAAAAGTTGTCACAGCCTCTGCAATTTATCCGGTACACACCTGATTTTTTGTCTGTGGGTATCTCCTTTGTATTATGTGATTTCAAAAGGTGTTGTACACTAAATTTGTTCTGTGGGGCCAAAGTAATATTGTGTTCTTTGAAGACTTTTTGGAAAAGGTGTGTAGCTCTGGGATGATATGTAAATTTTCTGTATGAAGTTTCATTGCTGATTGGGGAAAGAGTAGTTACTTGTTTGCAATCTTTGTTGTCTGTTGAATTTTTCAGTTTTCTTGTTGACCAATTCAGCACTGAATCCAGCAGAATACAGTGGATTTGGTGCTGAATTGGTCAACAAGAAAATTCATAAATTGACATGTTTGACATGTTTAGGACAACTTGAAGTGTTAAGAGTGCTTAAATTTTTCATACTAAGGGCTGAGGTGTTAGGTTTCACAGAACACCTACATAATATGCTGTTAATTGTTGAAAAAATGTACCTATATACATATTTAATGTCAGTATAAATGAGTTATGTTTGGTTAAATTTTAAAGTTTTATGTGATGCCATAGGTTAGGGAAAATTGTTTTAAAATATGATCCAGTTCAAATTTTTTGTTATTTCAAATTTAATATTTTTAGAGATACAAATGCCTACATTTTAACTACATAAATATTCATCTTATAAATTTATATTTATAAGAATATAAACTTTAAGTTAGCCACAATGATTGTTATAAGAGCACTAATATTATTGCCCATTTCCTTTGTTACGAGGTAGCAGTAAGGAGGATTTATTTGATTAAGGTTTCT